>JAHWFO010013638.1:0-33957 GCA_023313115.1 Rhysida immarginata
GGACTATCTTGACCTATGGTATGCCCGTCTGGGCCACAATATGTAAAACTAGATGGAAAGAACTGCAAACGTTCCAAAACGTTACCCTTAGGACTATTGCGCAAAAAGATCGGAGAATTGTTCGCAATTCCTCCATTTATAATGACTTCAACATGACTCATATTGGCAAATACGTTCAAGGGCTCATGGAATCCATGCTGCCCAATATAGAAAATCATAGCAACGAGCTAGTCTCGGGCATTTTAAAGCATCCTATGCATAGAAAGAGATATCGTGATCCAAGGCATATACTTGATATTAATTTTGAAGACATTGATAATGTCTTATTTACAGATTACTGGACTTCATAGGTCGTGTTTTATCTAATACTAGTGGTCTGCTTCTAGTCTAGACAATCGTCAATCAAATTTTCCTCCACCAAGAGGAGGCAATTTTCTTTCATACTTTGGATGACCCTTGTGGGTACATCAGGCTTCTTTTCTAGTTCAGTGTATTTCCCTTGGAATATGATTATGAAGGGTGAGATTATGGAAGCTATGCTTCAAGTTCCACTTGAATACCGATACACTACACTGTTCGATTGTCGAGTATTGAAGCCATCATAAATTTTAAACCGGATGACGAACACTGAATAAGATATTCTATCCTTGCCACCCAAATTAATCTACTCACCGTTTTTTTTTAATTCTGCGTAAATAATACACAAAACATGTTAAAAATAAGACTTGATATCACAAATATACACTGACATGCCAAAAGTCATGAGATAGCAGTCGAGCATTTTTCAAGTAGCATCATGTGCAAACAGTATAAATATGCAAATCAGTGTCAGTAGGTGTAGTTACACTGTCATGAGTAAGGGGTGAGGTGTTCAGTGTGAAAATGGCTACATTGTCCGACGAGAGCTATCATGAGTATGTGGAGCCAGGTATGTGGACTTGTATGGCTCATTCAATATTGGAGGTGGCTCAAGAATTCAAAATCCCAGGGTCCACAGTTTCAAGAGTCTACCGAGAGTATCAACTTGACGGCATTACCTCCCACCATGGACAACGCAATGGTCGACCACACCTTCTCAGTGAACGGGACCAACGGCGTCTGAGTAGGATGGTCACTGCTAACAGGTAACTGACACTACGCCCGATGACATTAGATTTTAACCAGAGTGATATTAGAACTGTATCGATGCGAGCTGTGCAACGAAATCTGGTGTCCTGGTCCCATGAACACATCGGCTGGACATTTGACAACTGTAAACGTGTGATCTGGTCTGATGAGTCTCGCTTCCAGCTGATACGAGCTGATGGTAGGGGTTGAGTGCGGCGCAGACCCCATGAAGGCCATGGATCCAAGTTGTCAAGCATGCACTGTACATGCCGGTGGTGACTCCGTAATGGGCAATTGTGGGAAGTTCTCCAGTCGGAATGATTGGTAATGTCTTCAGATGTCTTCCACCGACTTGTGGAATCAATGGCATGTCGCAATGTGGTACTTCGCTGGGTTAGAGGAGTCCCACACGTTATTAGGTATTATCCCTTGACTTTTGGCATATGAGTGTATTACACAATTGTCTAACTAATTCTTATAACTAGCAGAGAAATTGGCATTAAACTAGTCTTGAGGGTTAGGTTTTGGCTACCCTGTATTTTATGCCCATAAGCGGTTGATGTATCGGAATGAGCACGTCTGATCACAAGATAAGCTTACGAGATATGAAACGCTGGACACGTTTTTCGAAAACCATGCCTTCATTTTAAGTATTGGTAGCATTTCATATCTTGGATGGTTAGAGTTGTTCCCTCATTTACAGGCAATTTCCGCACCGCAATCCTTTATATGTTTTTTATTAAGAGGTTAGAATTGTTCTATTTAGCTTTTCTTATTATCTACCGTTACCATTTACTGTATTTTAGAAACTGCAGTGCTATCTGCAACGACTCAAGAGTTATTTAAGTTAAACATTGTAGATTACCTAAAAATCACCCTGTACATCACGGAGCGAAGAGTATTCACGGTAATATCACCGAAACAGAAGTCAGATCAGGAATTAAGCCGCTGAAGACTGACATAGCTGCTTTGAAGACTGACAAGGCAGGTGATGATGAAATCCGGTCTAGATATTACAGGTTTTAATTCAGAATAATATCCTGTGACTGGGCGTGTGTGTCAAGATGCTTGGATATTCTGCCAGGCCCCAAAGCAGTGATAGATATCAATAGTGGTCCTTATCGTTAAAAAAGGAGATCGAAGGGATTGCAATAACTATCGAGGCAAGTCTTTGCTCAGTATTCTTCGGAAAGTCTCTGCTCTGTGTCTGGATAGGAGAAGTCGGGAAACAGTCGACTCCAAACTGCTGAGGCCGAAGCACAATGAATCACATCTTTCCTATAAGGCAAATCTTTGAGAAATCCCTTGAGTATGCAAAAAAAAAATTACGCTTGCTTCGTGGACCTTGAAAAAAGTAATATGACATAGCTCTTCTGGAGAAGCGCTGGAGAGTGTTGCAAGTGTACGGAGTGGATGAACAATTACTGGTTGCTATGTCCCTGTTCTTAAGTAAAGACCGTTCACTGTGGGTGTTGAACTTCATCAAGGGAGCATACTTTTGTCCAAATTGTTAATTATCTTTATGAACTGGATAAACAGGAGCAAAGGTACGCACCCTTGTTTCTTAGTATGTTGGTGTGGGTGACTGTTTGGTAGAAAGGTTACTCTTTATTTACGATTTTCTCATCCTTGATTCTTCTTGCTTTGATTCTCAATATGCACTGTACCCGTTTATAGTCATGTGAAGAGGCTGGTATGAAAAACTGTGGTTACTGAGGTTTTGGTCCTTTCAAGACGAAATGCTCAGTGTGCTCTGCATGTTAGGAAACATGTGGAGAAGTTCAAGTATCTCAGAACTGCATTTACTAGTGATGGGCGGAGGGCATTGAATTGGATGATCGGATCAGTGCAGCTTGAATTTTCACTTTCTTACAGCTGCGTACAAACCAATGATCGCTGTAAAAATTGCAAAGTGTGTCTAGCTTGGAGAAAAACACGTGGCATCTGATTACTGGAACAAAGAAAAAATGTTTTATGGAGTGAAGAATCTCGTTTTGCGCGGATGGTTGCTCATATATATCGTGGCTACCTGGAGATAAACATCGTCCCAACTCCAGGAATGTGTACAGCCTGTTCAGTTTGTAGATGGTCCCATGAATGCCTGTAAGTACATAAATGTTCTAGATTACTTTGTACTAATAGCACTATTTCAGCATTATGGAGTGGGATAATACATACTCACTCCATCAAAATAAAATATCCTGTCCTACAGCACCTGGAGTCCACTTACGTTTAAATGTCATACAGAGTCGTCCATTAAACAGTGGTTGAAAAGAACTTGCTCTGATCTGCACAGATCATTGATTTAAATCTCATAAACGCCCTTTGATAAAAATTGGAACTGGTTTCGTGACCTGCCCACAGGCTCCACTTCACTGTTGAATATTTGGGCCCTATAGAAGGACGCATAGCAAAGCAAACTAGGCTCCTCTTGTAATCAGAAACTGGTTTAGGGCCTGCAAAAATACTGATTGTTAAAATGCAAGATGAAAATGATGAAGGTTACATTATTACTCCGACTACTATATAACCTTTTTTGTTACTCGGACAGCTATAGTCAGGTGGTTTTTCTGCGTTAGAAACTGTCTTTTTCGTTGGCATCGTTCAGATCTTTTATAGAATCGAGGTAGGATGTTTTTTCAGAATCTAGGCAATTAATTAATGTTTGGTTTATTTTTTTATTTTTAAATTTAATTATTAAATATACAGGATGGGCACAAAATCTTGTTAATATTTTCAAAAATCACCAACATGTGGAATGGTTGCGATGTTGTTATAGTGAAAAGGAAAGGAAAAGAGAATGTATCCTGAGGAGTGATAAGCTGGAATTAGTTTGGAACCCTGATGGAGTTGGACAGATAGTCCCAGTCAGCTTAGATTATGTAATATGCTTGATGGAAATTATTGACCCTACTCGACTAGCATGAATACAGATTCTATGATGATTTCTGTTCTGGCGCACATGTGAAACCTTCCTTGAACACAGATGATGGAACGTGAGTTACTATCATAGAATCATTGCAGAGCATCAAGTGGAAACCGACAGAAGATAAATTGCGTATTTATAGGATAGAAAATATTAGGTATTGAATATTAATGTTCAACAGACGAGATGAAATAGAATGCCCAATGAGGTATGGATTAAATCATGAAAAGATTCATTCTTTCTCTTTTCGGCCATGAGAATCAAAGTTCATGCATTTGGGATTACCTTTATATTTAGTATCCTCTTTCTGCTACAGCCTTGCAGTAAAGCAGTGACGTTAGGAGTCTCATTACTGTTGTGATCCATTAGCGTGGAGGAACTCTCGAACCATTATATCTATTGTGGGGAAAACTTAGTATATCCTTTCCCCTAAATGCGTAATCTATGAAACATTTATAAGCTAGCTGAGCAATAAAGACTATCGGAATTGACTGTGTGCAATTCTTGAAGTGCGCCCGTCCTTGTAGAGAATTTTGTTAGTCTTTGTACATAAATATCTGCATTGTGAATAAAAAATTCTGATAATAATCTAAACAATAAATTAATCCTACCTAGGAAAGAGTCCAAGGACAAGACAAGGATAAGATTGTAGTTCAAGAAGAAATGGAGATAAGAAACTATCACTGGATTGACCGAAAAACATTAAGAAATATTCAAGTGTCGTTTGAAAGAGACGAATTTGTCGATGTTCTCCACATCTTTGAAAGAGAACTGGGAATAAAGTCACCATCGCTCTCTACTAGGTCCGCGCTTCACCAGACTGCGTATTTTAAAAAAATTTTTATTCTTGTTTTCTCCATCTCTTATAAACCCACCAATAAAAATTATTCTTTACTCATGATTAGTGGTTCATTGTTCCATGTTACTATATACAGTAAGTTCTGCTTTGTCTCACTTCACTCTGTTACTGTATTTTAAATCAAACTCCAGAAAGAAGGCACAAATTCAAAAAGAAGCTATGTGTAAATACTCATTTATGGCATACGAAAGAAATTAGTATTCTCATCATTAAACATCTAAAGAGTAACAAGGCTCCAGGTATTGACTCCTTCATCAATGGTGCACTCAGAAATATACCATCAAGATTTATTATTCCTGATTATTCCGCATTATTACCAAGATTTTAAATGACTGGAAGGAACCACGGCTACTTCCACAATGCCTGAAAGGTCTCAGTCATCCTCACTCTACCTAAGCCGGATCTTAATCCTGCCCTCCCCGTCAGCTACAGGCCGATTAGCTTATTACCTACGCTTTCTAAGGTCTTCGAACGCACTATCCTGAAGAGGATCGACGACTTTTGTGAGTCTAATAATTTTATTCGCAAAGAGCAATTCGGTTTTTGCCCGAATCACTTCTGTCAGCTCCAAATATGGAGACTTGTTGGAGATTTGAACAGTCCTCTTAACTTCTGATCTACGCCAGAATAGTCTTTCTTGATGGGCATAAGGCTTTCGACAAAGTCTGGCACGGCGGTCTTAGCTTTAAAATGGTCAAATGTGGTGTCGTGACGGGCTGATTGGTCTGGTTCGCTCCTTCCTGCACACACAGATCCTATCGTGTCAAGGTTGATAACTCCTGGTCTGATCCCTGTGACTTTAACGCTGGTGTTCCCCAGGGTTCCGTCCTGGAGCCATCGTTGCTTAATTTCTTCATCCATGACCTTCCAGAGTTCGTTAAGTGTAATCTGTACTTGTTCGCTGGCGATGCGGCCATCATGACATGCGCGAAGAAACCAGCCCACGTCATCAATTGCTTACAAAAGGCCTTCCACCAGTGCGAAGAATGTTTCGCAAATGGCGGCTGAAGCTCAGCGTTGACAAATGCAAAACCATGTTCATTACTTGAAAACGATGGTCTCCCCCAGAGCACCTCGTCCTATATGGTAGAATCCTTGACTGGGTTAAGAACTACAAGTACCTTGGCGTTTAGATTGATTCTAGATTAGACTGGAATGAGCACATTCAACACACACTCAACAAGACAAAAAGGGCGATGTTCAGCCTGATCGCGCTCCTGGGGATAAACAGTGCGCTTGGATTAGATAACAAGCTCTTGCTAAATATGGTTGAATCCGCTCCATCTTGATTCACGGAATGCCTGGCATTCTATGTGCAAGTCGAGGTGGAAGGAACTGCAGACCTTCCAAAATATAACTCTCAAGACCGTTGCACAACTCGACAGAAGAGTTGCAAACAATTACTCCCGTACATGATGACCTCCGTATGGCCCACATTGAAAGTTATGTCCAGATGCTCCTCAAGAAGTTGCTTTTCAAAATCGAGAGTCATGATAATTCTTTGATAGATTGTATACTGGATTACTCTCTATTTTTAGGGGTTCCTTAAGGTTTCGTAGATCCCGATATGCCCCAGAAGGATACTTCGATAATATCAACAAGGGCGTCTTCCCCGACTACTGGATCTCCTAAACCAAAGATGTCCGGGGTTATCACCACGTCAATCTACAATCCTAGTCCTCGTCCTACTAGGTAAGGACACTATCCCCAGAATGACTAAAGAGGTTCATCAGGCTTCTCCTCTTACTCAGTGTAATTTCCCCGGTTACTCTTTGGACGAGTGTGTTATGGAAGTCCGGCTCCCAGACCGTTCATGTCCTTTTCATTTCACTGTTCGATTGTCGATTATCACTTCACTCTGTAGCTACGTGTCTTCGATGATGGTCAAATACTGACACGCGTCAGGCTTAACAAAATTAGCATACCGTTTCACTATTTTTGTTCATTTTCTTTCCTTGTCACAAATAACTTTTAATTATCTTAATTGCACGTTTCGGCCATTTTGTGGCCATCATACAAAAATAACTACAACAGATGATGAAAGTAATCTATACGAAATCGTTAGCCAATTAGGGATACAAAGAAAATTGAATAGGGCCAATCACTGAGTCTAGTAATTTATAGCTAGATTAAATAGCTTCCTATCCATTGTCTAAATTGTACACTTCACTGATCGATTGTCGATTGATTGTCTAAATTGTTATTCTTAAGTACTATGGCTACCATCCCGACGTTGCTTACTGTACAGAGGACATCGATCAACTTGTTGATGACCTCACCAGAAGTATTAACAGTGCCATAGAAGCTAGTAAGTATCCATCAGAGAATAAACCTTCTCATCGAATCCAACTCACTCCTGGAATCCAACGCCTAATTGCTGAAAGAAACAGGACCCGTAGACTATCCCAACGCTATCGTGAACCTTGGCTCAAAACCAAGTACAATAAGTTAGTGCAAAGAGTTCAAGAGGAGATAAAAGAGCTTCGCGACGCTAGACGGAATGAAAAACTCAAAAGCTTGTCAGCTCGCGACAGTTCCATTTGGAGTATGGTCAGAGCTTTACAGAAGAAGAAGAATGTTACGCTTCCTCCACTCTGTACACCACAAGGTGACTATGTGCAAACTGATCAGGACAAGGCCCAAGTCATTGCAGATTCACTAGAAATGCAGTTTGTTACTCCTACCAACGATAAGCCCGAGAGCCAAATCATGTCTCAGCGTGTGGAAGAAGGTATTGTCAACCTTGATGAAGTCCCACAGCATTTAACGAAGAACAGCATCGAGGCTGGAGAGGTCGCCACCATCATAAGTCAACTGAAAAAGAAGAAGGCTCCAGGAAGAGACAAGGTGAGTAATAACGCCCTTATAAATCTCCCGAAAAACTTTATTGACTATCTCACTAATATCATTAAATCTGCTGGAAATTTTTATTTATTTATTTGTTTATTTATTTATTTATTAATTTATTTATTTATTTACAATCTTGCATCCTAACAAGGATATGTAAGAGGTAACAACAGAATAATATATATATTATTTTAGGTACAAACGGTGGCGTGTTGGAATAATTTGAAAATTGTGATTTTAACAATGTTTTAGCGTACAATTAATTATCTGATTTCTGACACTAAATGATAAAGCATTTCAATTTGAAATAACATTATACGGGAAGAAAGGAGCCAAAAATTTGGATACCATGTTCGGCGGTACCAGTTTCAGTCTCTGGTATCGTAAACCGAGGCACGTTCTTGACGTCAATTTTGAACATATTAGCAACGTCTCTTTCCCGGACTACTGGAAGATGTGATAATCTTCTCTCTCCTTGTGTTTTTTATTTCGTTTGTATTTTGTTTCTGACAATCGTCAATCTTTTTTTCTTTTTTTATAATATGGAAGACCACTTGGGTTGGTTAGGCTTCTTGACTACCTGAGTGTATTTCATTTGGACTTTATTCTGGTTGGATGAGCTTTGTGAAAGCGCTGCTTTCGTCCCATCCTAACAAATGTACACTTCACTGTTCGATTGTCGATTGTCGGTCTAAATTGACATAAGGTTTATCCATACTTTTTTAATTTCAAATATTTCAACTGCACGAATTAAGAAAATACCTTCAGCACGTTTAATTAATTGAAATTGTTCTCCATGATTTGGTGTCCTGTTTCTAATACGTTAAATGCGAATTCAAGACAGTTAACGGGTGTTACTTGCAGTTTTTGAAGTGCCAATTGTCATGGGAGCATCGTATGCAAATTTTCAGATGGATCCCCCAACTATTGGATTTTTTAGATCCTGCTGATTTTTGGGGACTGTACTCGTCAATCTACAATCTGACTCTCGTCCCTTCTGGGGACTTCTTCTCTGGAGTACTTAAGAGGTTCATCAGGCTTCTCACCCAGTTCAAGTGTACTTCCTCTGGTTTACTCTTTGGGCGAGCGTGCAAAGTGAGCTTGGCTCCTGGACCACTCGCGTCTTTCTTTTCACTTCACTGTTCGATTGTCGATTGCTGTCAATTTAACTTTTAACACTCACCTGAAACATCTTCTAACGTGATCATGGCTACACGACGATAAATATCAGAAGACAAGGGACATTTCATTTTTGAAGTGGTGCGGGTATTCAACATTCCTCGATCCCAAGGCTTGAGCAGCTACTGGGTGCGTCGGCAGGTGGTAGATAGCCGGAAATCCTAGGTTGTTAAACTCAGGACCTCCCCGAATAACCAATAAGGGTATGCAGACCAACTCACGAAACCAAGGTGGCATGCGACCCGTGCCAATGGGTGGATGGCACTTCGGTTAAAGTGTCTCTCACGGAGCCTCCTATCTGCCTGGCGACATTCAGGAGTATTTTGCCTTATCCTAGCATACAGGCACTCCCAGGATGGACCGTCAATCCTGCGTCCCTACTATCTTTTATGGATAGTAAGCTTTTTACCGCACCTGAAGACCCTTCGGGGAAACAGGATACTACAGATGACACCACTGAGGTTGTAATGACCTCAGTCGAGTCATCTGACACATATAAGTTTGCCACTCCCAAGCCTGAGGCGCCACCTGCTGTAAAGCGGAAGACCTCGGATGAGGGCAGTGGCAAACCTCTATCTAATTCACTTTCTGGGGTGGCTAAACGCCGTAAGTCCACAAAGAAAAGGTTGGAGGGCACTAAGGCCACAATGCCTAAGATTGGCCCTCAGCCATCTGTTAAGGAGGTGCACACCCCGACCAAAAGACTTAGGTCAGGGGGTAAAACTCTTTTATCAGAGGGTAAGAAGCTTCGCAAAAGACCCAAAACTGGGAATTTTCGCGAAGCTCTTACGACAACCAAAATGACAGTAATTCTGGAAGGCCATCCAGACAAGCAGCTCAATGAGCAGCAGTTGGAGGCTTTCCAAGAGCTGCTGATGAATCATATGGGGGACGTGCCTTCTGGCACAGGACCCCAATTTAAATATAGTCGTCTGGAGCCGGAGCTATCATTTTACTCTGCGCGACCAAGACACAACTGATTGGCTGTCTTCTACTGTGTGGCTATTACTCCCTGGGTGGACAGATTCTCTTGGTTGATGAGGCGAAGACAATCGTTAAAACCACCAAGATTATCCTGAAACTCCATTGTTTGTTTGTTTCTGACAATCGTCAATCTTATTTGCTTTTTTTGTATAATATGGAAGACCGCTTGGGTTGGTTAGGCTTCTTGACTACCTCAGTGTATTTCATTTGGAGTTTATTCTGGTTGGATGAGCTTTGTTAAAGCGCTGCTTTCGTCCCATCCTAACAAATGTACACTTCACTGTTCGATTTTCGATTGCCTGAAACTCCCAGACATGTTCAAGGTATATTCTGGTACTGAAATTCCTAAAAGGATTGATATCCAGAATAAGGATATAGCATCCACACAAGGGGTATCCTTAACCTCAAACTTGAGGCTCAAGGAGTAACCATTGTGTTATCCATCTCTGAACTGGATGCGAGGATTCTGAGAAACAGGAAATGGCTTTTGTACATTAGACTGCCTCAGAACCAAACAAAAGTTATAGGGAAACCACCTGAAATAACATACTCTAATGCTGAAGTGCCTGCAAGCAAATCTTCAGCATAAGAAATTGGCAGTTGCCAACCTAGCAACTTCTTCTTAGCTGAGGACATACAAATCGTTCTGATTTATGAGCCCTGGATTTTCAAGGGCGGAATCAGAAATCTGTCTAACTGTGGAGGTAAATTAATTTATGATTTCAATTGTTTATCTCCCCGTGCTTGTCTATTGATTAAAAACAGTATTAACGCACTTCCTATGTATCACTTGTGTTCTAGAGACTTAGCAGTGGCAAAAATTACCCTTCGGTTGGATGGTTTAGATCGTGACATAATGTTTGTTTGGGCCTACCTTCCATACCTGGAAACTTTTCCCATCAATTATGACATCAAGATAATATGGGAAACTTCGACTTCTCACAAGGTGGCGATCATCGTTGGTTGTGATGCCAATGCTCGCAACACATTGTGGGGCAGTACCGACACAAATCTCAGTAGTAAATTCCTTTTTGATTTTATCTTAGAGAATAATTTAGATATATTTAATCAAGGTAATAAGCCAACCTGCATTACGGCGGTAAGAAGGAACGTCGCCGATGTTACTTTTAGTTCTTCCATTTTGAGGATGTTACTTTTAGTTCTCTGAAACACTTTCGCCACTTCACGGTTGGTTTAACCTTTCTTGAAGATATTCACTTGGACCCCGTAGGCAGCTTAACTCGCTTTTTAAGTCTGTCTGTCTACCTTTAGGTGTTCTAAGTTTTTCCTTTTGGGTTTGGTGCAATTTTCCTTAGAGGAATAAGTGCCTTGCCGTCAACGGCTTTGGCTGTTGATTGACAACCCGCTTATAAGATAAGATAAGATAAGATACTACGATAATATCAACACGGGCGTCTTCCCCGACTATTGGATCTCCTAACCCGCAGATGTCCGGGGTTATCACCACGTCAATCTACAATCCTAGTCCTCGTCTTACTAGGTAAGGACACTATCCTCAGAATAACTAAACAGGTTCATCAAAATTCTCCTCTAACTCAGTGTCATTTCCCTGGATACTCTTTGGACGAGTGTGTTATGGAAGCCCGGCTTCCGGACCGTTCATGTCCTTTTCACTTCAGTGTTCGATTGTCGATTGTCACTTCACTCTGTAGCTACGTGTCTTCGATGATGGTCAAATATTGACACGCGTCAGGCTTAATAAAATTAGCATACCGTTTCACTATTTTTGTTCATTTTCTTTCCTTGTCATTTAATTACCTTAATTGCACATTTCGGCCATTTTATGGCCATCATACAAAAATAATTACAACAGATGATGAAAGTAATGTAAACGAAATCGTTAGCCAATCAGGGATACAAAGAAAAATTGAATAGGGCCAATCACTGAGTCTAGCACTTTATAGCTAGATTAAATAGCTTCCTATCCATGATCAAAATTGACATAAGGTATACTCATACCTGTTTAATTTCAAGTATTTCAACTGCACCAAGTAAGAAAATACCTTCAGCACGTATAATTAATTGAAGGCTAAATGGATTGCCAGATGTTAACCCCATCGACCATAATTGGGATATTATCGAACGAAAAGAGCCTTCACCTGCTAGAGTTGGAGATGAATTATCTAATACCTGTGAGATAAATGGCGGTGTCCCACAAGGATAATTTTTGGGGCCAGTTCTGTTCAATTACTGTATACGTGACTTCCCTGAAATCTCTTATTGTAAGCTATATTTTTATGCGGATGATACTGCTATACTGACATGGGCACGCCAGCCTAGTGTTGCTGTATCACGTTTGCAGAAAGCCCTTAAAGAATGTGAAACCTGGTTTAGCAAGTCGCGATCAAAACTGAATGTCGACAAATGCAATACGATGTTTATCACTAAGAAGAAAAAGAGAAATCTGGACTCCTTAATGTTATATGGCAAATACTTGGAATGGGTTGATAATTATAGAAACCTTGGCATTGTTATTGATTCAAAACTATCATGGAATATACATGTGACTTATGCGATGAACAAGGCCAAAATAGCAAAGTTTAGTTTAATTGTTCCGTTGGGTCGTAACAGTGCCCTCAGTGTTGATAACAAACTACTAGTATATGTCCTATGCTCTGAATAAAGCAAAGAGGGCTAAGTACAGTATCATAGCTCTCATGGGTCGCAACAGCGCCCTCAGCATTGACAACAAGCTACTTCTGTACAAATCGATTATCCGGACCATACTCCTTTATGGCATGCCTGCGTGGGCGACTATCTGTAAAACTAGATGGAGTGAACTACAGTCATTCCAGAATGTTACCCTGAGGACCATTGCCCAGCTGGACAGAAGGACGGTGAAAAACCAATCCATCCACTTGGATTTAAACATGGCCCATATCGGAAAGTTTATACAGGATCTCCTTTTGATTATGATACAGAAGATGAAGACTCACGACAATAAACTTGTGAATGGAATACTGAAGAACTCATTGAATATGAACTGGCATACGAAGTATCGTAAACCGAGGCACGTTTTGACGTCAATTTTGAAGATATTAGCAAAGTCTCTTTCCCGGACTACTGGAAGATGTGATAATCTTCTTTCCCCTTGTGTTTTTTAATTCGTTTGTATATTGTTTCTGACAATCGTCAATCTTATTTTCTATTTTGCATAATATGGAAGACCGCTTGGGTTGGTTAGGCTTCTTGACTACCTCAGTGTATTTCATTTGGAGTTTATTCCGGTTGGATGAGCTTTGTGAAAGCGCTGCTTTCGTCACATCCTAACAAATGTACACTTCAGTGTTCGATTGTTGTGTTATCCTTGATAAAGCCGGGAATAAAAGGCGAAACTAGTTGGAATCTCTGTCGTCCCTATGTTTTACCGTAAAGTTACTACCAATTTCGTTGATAGGAATAGTATTATGAACCCTTATCTCATCGATGCTTCATTACAATAATTTTTTTATATTTTTAATATTGAATTTTTTTGTCTTTCATCGGATTGTTGGAGTACTGTCTTTATTAAAAAGAAGTAATTTAAAATGTAATGTCAAAAAGAAAAAAATGATTGTGGACATTAAGAATATTTTTTAAATTCTTTAAATTTAATTCTTTTGATTACATAAAATTAAAAATAAGTCTCAATTCAGCTTCAAATTATATTGAACATACTTCTTTGTCAGTCAGTGCCACCTGGTAGTAGACTTCAGTGGTTATAGTCTTTCGAGACAGAGTTGACCAACCACTAACTTATAATGACCATGGGTGTAGCCAAAGTCATGTAACGTGTAAATATAAGTAGACCAATAATGGAATGCACAGACCAGACGATTAAAAGACCATGACTATAAGCTAAAAATAGGACTTATTGAAAAATAGCTACTGATAGCACTTAGCTATTGATAAAATAACCCTAATAGCAATACGCTATTGATAATATTAAGCTTAAGTAATTAACTGTTGATAAAATAGCCCTAACCGTAACCACCGAGAGAGAAGGTGTCCGCAATGAGAGAGAAGGTCTCCGCAATGAGAGAGAAGGCCTCCTGAATATGACTCTCAATAGCACTTCGTGGCGACAACTTGTGATCATCTTTTCTAAAGAAGCGACACTCGCGGCTGTTTTCTGAACTCAACATCTTGCACTAAACTGCTTACATCTGATATTCGATTTTTTTTTGTAAACGCTGAAATTTCTATCTTTCATTTTCTGAAACATATCTGGATTAAAGATTTTCCTATCGAAAAATGGAAGGAAAAATTCTGCGACCTGGGATCGAACCAGGAACCTCGGCTGTCATGGCCGACGCCTCTACCAGTTTGGCTATCGCAGACACCCGGCCAGCCATGCTGACTCAAGGTGTCTTAAAGACAACCAAGTTGAGAGTCACAAGCTGAGTCACACTTGGTCAAAAGCTTTACTGACATCGAGAAATACCACCCCACAGTACCTGGATAGGTTCAGGGGGGTGCTCAGGTCTTCAACGAGCCTCCATATCTGCATCGGACAAGAGTGGGCAGCACGAAAGCCAAACTGCTCTTCCCGAAAAAGGTCATTTGCTAGACAGTGATCTTGGAATCTGACGAGGATCGTTCTCTCCAACACCTTGGACATCGTGGTAGCAGGCTAATAGGTCGGTAACTCGCCAGAATTGCAGGATTTTGCCCCTGCTTGGGGATACTCAACACAATAGATTTCTTCCAAGCCACAGGGAAATAAGAAAATTTCCAGCAGTCGCTAATGATATTGGTGAGAAAGTCAATAAAGTTCTTTGGGAGATTCATAAGGACGTTACTACTCACCTTGTCTTTTCCTGGAGCCTTCTACTTTTTCAGTTTACTTATGATGTTGGCGATCTCTCCAGCCTCGATGTTGTACTTCGTTAAATGCTGCGGGACTTCATCAAAGTTGACAATACCTTCTTCCACATGCTGAGACATGATTTGGCTCTCGGGCTTATCGTTGGTAGGAGTAACAAACCTCATTTCCAGTGAATCTGCAATGACTTGGCCCATGTCCTAATCAGTTTGCACATAGTCACCTTTTGGAGTACGTAGTCGAAGAAGCGTATCATTCTTCCTCTTCTGTAAAGCTCTGACCATACTCCAAATGGAATTGTCGCGAGCCGACAAGCTTTTGAGTTTTTCATTCCATCTAGCGTCGCGAAGCTCTTTTATATCCTCTTGGAATCTTCGCACTAGCCTGTTATACTTGCTTTTGAGCCAAGGTTCACGATAGCGTTGCCGTAGTCTACGGGTCCTGTTCCTTTCAGAAATTAGGCGTTGGAATATCTTTGCAGAGCTTCCAGTCTTGATGATGTAAGAAAAGTTCCTCTCGGAAATTTATGTTGACATTTGCAAAGTTCAACGCCACAGGCTTGTGGTCAGAAGAAAGGTCATCAATCGTGAAGATATTGTACGGTTTGAAGAAACTCTTCAAGAGCGAGATGTCCAAAACGTCACTACTAGGGGATTGGTCGCAGTAGTAGGTGTCCTTCACAGGTCCAGCAGCGATGATATCATCTCTACCTAGTATGTACCTATAGAGAATCATGCCGTTGTAATTCTGCGTTCTGGAGTTCCAGCTTGGGTGTTTGGCATTTAGGTCACCAGCTAGGACGACTGGAGGGTCACCAGTGAAGAGTTCATCATGCTCATTAATGTCAAGATAATGTTTAATGAATTGTAGAGCACCACGAACTTCACTTCACCACAGGAGACGTCATTGGTAATGATGGAGACCGATTCCATACCTACATAAGACTTGGAGACTAATTCTTGTTGTTGAATTCCCTTCTTAATGATTATCGCAGCGCCCCCAGAAGCACACATTGCAGCATTTGAAGCCATTCGATCCTTACGGTACACACAATAGCCAGGTAGCTTGAAGTCTTGGCTTGGTTTGAGATGAGTTTCACAAAGGAAAGCAACGTCGATTTCTTGCTTTAACAGAAAATTGTGAAACTCGATACGCTTTCGGGGAATGCCCCTAGCGTTCCATATCACGCACCGAAGTTCACATTTGTTGATTACAGTATAACGTTGTGCAGCCATAATAAAATTAGTTTGTCGTAAGGAGCCCACTCAACTGTGGGTAACTTTTGTCTAGATTAGAACACAGATGAAAGATACGTCCTAATTGCTTATACATACCTGGTAGGTCGTTGATGTTGAGGCCTTTATTTTCCGGCGAAGACACAGCAGCAGCATAGGATTTGCCTACTGTCACTTTAGAACTAGGCATCCTTTGAACCTGGGGGTATTTTGGATATTTCGTGTAACTTGAAGTGTGCCGTACACCACATCTGATGCACTTTGGGGGGTCTTGTCCTTTGATCCTGGGGCAATCTCTTGACTGGTGCCCCTCAGCACATTTATTACAACGAGTATATTCCGTGCAGCCCATGGATACGTCTCCGAAGCGCAGGCAGTTGTAACACTGTAGTGGCTTCTTGTTCCCTCGAAAGGCCTCCACTGAAACTGCTAGCGGCCCAATACGTGTTATGTATTTCAATGACCGGCTGTGTTCGGTGTCCAGGAGTAGAACCAAAACTATCGGCATATCAATGGATCCTTTGGCTTTCTTCAATCGAATAACTTTTTCCGGGAAGTAGTTGGCTCTTTTTAGGTCTTCTTGGAAGTCATCGAGGTCATACGTAACATCCACATTACGAATTACGTATTTCAAGACCTTCTCCGACTTCAGTTGATGATGCTGAATTTTTAAAATATTATCAGACTTAATTCCAGAGATTAACCTGTTGTGTGTTTCTTCATCTTCACATTTAACCTTGACGGTTTCAGCTCTGCCCGTATGAACGGTGATCTTTTCCACTGGAACATGCTTCTCGAGCTTAATTAAAATCGTCTTAAACGGGACGCCATGACTCCGCACGATAATTGGCGGTACATACCTCCGATATACATACGATATCAAATGAAATTGTTGAGCACTTCGAGATTGGTATTCACGTCTTCAAAAGTAAAGTTTGACATCGAGAAATACCACCCCACAGTACCTGGATATGTTCAGGGGGGTGCTTAGGTCTTTAACGAGCCTCCATATCTGCATCAGACAAGAGTGGGCAGCACGATAGCCAAACTGCTCTTCCCGAAAAAGGTCATTTGCTAGACAGTGATCTTGGAATCTGACGAGAATCGTTCTCTCCATCACCTTGGACATCGAGGATAGCAAGCTAATAGGTCGGTATTTCGCAGGGATTGCAGGATTTTGCCCCTGCTTGGGGATACTCAACACAATAGATTTCTTCCAAGCCACAGGGAAATAAGAAAATTTCCAGCAGTCGCTAATGATATTGGTGAGAAAGTCAATAAACTTCTTTGGGAGATTCATAAGAATGTTACTTTCAGTTTACCTATGATGTTGGCGTTCTCTACAGCCTCGATATTGTACTTCGTTAAATGCTGCGGGACTTCATCAAAGTTGACAATACCTTCCTCCACACGCTGAGACATTATTTGGCTCTCGGGCTTATAGTTGGTAAGAGTAACAAACTGCATTTCCAGTGAATCTGCAATGACTTGGGCCTTGTCCTGATCAGTTTGGACATAGTCACCTTGTGGAGTACGTAGTGGAAGAAGCGTATCATTCTTCCTTTTCTGTAAAGCTCTGATCATACTCCAAATGGAATTGTCTTGTACAGTACTAATTAGCCGTATCCGTTGACTTCCCTAACGTGTTCCACTAAATCACTCCGTATCCATCCAGAAGGACTTATGGTAAGGAACCATGTTGAAGGATTATAATTTTGTGTCATGCAATTGATGTCATTTCGCGTTTTTTTTTTCTTTCTCAAAATGGTTCCGTCTTTTACAATCGACTAAATATTGCAGTCAAATCGCCTTCTAGCTCATATTTATTTATTAAGCATTTGAAAGTATTGTATAGCTGCAATTTTTCCTCTTCCATTTACGCAATTCATTTTATAAAAGATATCAGAACCTAATTGATGAATATTAGCATCATTTAATAAGAAAAATAAATATTGTTGATTAAACCGAAATTGAAAACATTTGACATTAATCTGCTTTTAATAAATGTCACGCCTCCAGATTAAACAAAGGTTACCAACGAAATTCATATCTCGGAGTTGCTATTGTTTCTCACTCTTAACAACTGGCCAACAATGTCGAGATCAATTGCTCCACGCTTGCAAGCAATGTCGTCACCAATTGCATAATATCCATTCCGTTGCAGGTTAATTTATGTTTGGCAGTGACCTTTAGCCAGTAACACTTTTATATTCTGAACTTTTTCAATTTTTCCTTTCATTGTACCCTAAACACTATCTTTATGCCAAATTACATGTTTTTAGGACTGCGGGAAGTACCTCAGATTTTTGATGATCGGTCAGTGAGTCAGTGTCTAAATAAAGGAACTTTGAGCAAAGAACGTTAAGGAAAAGAATGAAAGCTCCACTTGATTCAGTGTAAGTTTGTAGATCCTAGCGCCGCCACAGCCTGGTGGGAAAGTGGTATGCAGAGAAGATCTCGCTCATGTCAAAGAGGGCAGCAAATGCTTTGCTATACCTGCATTCATTGAAGTTTTTTTTATTTAGTTTTAAAATACTAAATTAAATTATTGTTCATTTTCTCATTTCTTTACTGACACGGTTTATTATATTGAAAGTATAATTATTTTATTCCATAACATTATTTTATAATGAAATCTTGTAATTTTTTTAAATTCTGTAATTTTTAATATATTTTAGAAAGCAAGCAAATGTTTATTTTAACATGACTTTTATTCACTTACTTTTTAAAAGTGATTTAAAAGCAGACACCACAAAAAATTAGACCGTAGAAAAGGTGTTGAACATAATTTTTTTTTTTTTTTTTTTAAATTTAATTGCAGTCAATGCATTCATTTTTTTCAAGAATTTTTTTGGCTTAAAAACCTGTAATGTATGCAGCCGAATTTGTTTCAAATAAATTTGGATTTTCAGTGTCTAGAGTTATTGGATCTGAGTCAAAAGACGACTTTGCAACTGCTTCGAATTCAAGTTGGCAATAAAAGTTCATCATTATCCTTTTCGCGGTTTCCTACTGACCAGGATAAAATAACATTTGCGGCCATAAGTTATTTTGTAGCAATGCTATTTTATTGCTTGGCAATTGTTTTATCCTTAGCAACACACGCGCAAGATATGTGATAAGCTGAGGCCGCGCTGAAATGCATTGTTATAGCAGCACAAACAATCAAAAAACGTATAAGGATAAGAAGTGAAAACTGTGTTTATATCACGTGATAAAAGCTGCCCGATCACCAAACGGGGGCTTCTCTGCAACACACATTTCCCGCCAGACTTGGGCGGCGCCACTTACGTCTACGCGAGCCTTTCCTTCTTATCCTTATATGTTCTTTGCTTTGAGTTCTTGCATCTTATGAACTAGAAAAGATTGAACGTAATATTTGAAAATTCAGTTTCATTTGCTAAGTACTCTAAATATAAAAAGTTTCAGGATTCTATACAACTCTGGCACAAAGATATGTAGGGTCAAAAGTACTCCGAGTTGCTTCCTGAAAAGGATGTTACGGCTGTTCTTGCTCGACTTGGCAAGGGCACTATCGTGCCCTCTAAATAATAAGCCACCACTATACACTTTCACCGGGATTAAAAGTAAACATAAGAAAAGAAAATCAACGCAGATTTAAAACAAAAAAGCAAATTTAACTTTATTATCATGAATACCGTGAAAACGTTTCTAAAGTTACAATTATAATTAACAACGAACATTAAAATTTAAATTCAAAAATACAATTTGATGTCATAATCAAACAGAAGACTATTGAATAACAGATAGTAACACAATTATGGTGGAGATAGTAGCAAAGCCATCAACCTGGGCCCGATCTTCCCTAGGTAAATCTTTAGACGAAACGAAATGCTCTATGCCAATCCCGCAGCTACCAAAAACCCCGCCAAAGAGAAGGGTCTTTGGAAAAAGCTTACGAAACATTTCTATATGAACATCCACAAAATAGGAAGAAAAAACAAATGCAAAACTCCTGTCTTCTGGAAGACCGCAACTTTTCAATTTCATCAAAGCACTGCGAATATGATCTTCATCTCGATCATCCGCGCTCAAAGATACGGATGCAGCTTCAACGTTCTCCCCACAAAAAGCAATTCCAATTTTATGTGGCGTACCATTTCCCTTCACTCTATGCTTTGGAGCAAGAAGTATCCGTCCAAACCCACCACTAAATGGGAGCTTAAAATTTTGCTTCTCTACAATTGGTCGCATGAAGACGCTGCTTCCAAGGCCACATATAGGGTATCCAAAGAGAATCATGCATTTGACTTTTGTCTGATCAAGAATGTTGGTGAGTCCTGGAAGTTGCTCATTACGAAATCGAAAACACCATGGATCATCATCATCTATGACGAAAGAATAAATGTCTACCCCCGGCATATCGGGCAAAAGAAGACATGTGAAAGCACAGGTGTTCTCGCAATCCGAACCATCTATGGAGGGAACACTAGTTCCTATAACGCGTTCAGTGCTTACACCTAGCAACTGACAGTCATGAGGCAGCTCAGACATCAATTTTTCGGGCACTAAAATAAAAAGAGGAAATCCGTTACAGCTAAATACGCCTAAGCTGAGCAAGTGATAAGACTGTAGAGTAAACAAAATTATTTAGCCAAAAGCGTTGGGCAAACCTGTTAATTAGTTTCTAACAACGCATAATGGGTTTGAACTAAAAAGAAATTTCACACACGAATAATACAAATCTATTTAACTATAAAACAAACCCAAAAAATACTTACGAGGCCAATCGGAAAAGTTAGTGGATCCTATGAACTGGCATTCCGTTGCTTGTTCAATTGATCTTTGCCGTTCACGTTGGAAAAACGTACTCGTAGCAAACAGAATTGCTGTTTTCGGACGGCTGAAGGTTTCCCGAAGAAAACTGGAGATGTGGGTGGCGAAACGTCGTTTACAGAATTGGCTCTGCCAAAACATCCCGGAAACTTGATGCCGACCTTTCCTTGCCCGTTGGCTCTCGCTATTCCACATTTTACACACTTTAGCACAGTTATTCAGATCCCTCATTGGTAAATGGCTAAAAATTTCCTCTACTATCAAGGGAACCTGACCAATTTGGGGAAGCAGACGAGCTTCAAGGGAGAAAACTGAACCCATACGTGCAGTTTCTAACATACAACCAGGCATATCATACGATCCCTTTTCTGTAAAGATAAATGAATTACGTAGAAGAAATACTAAATTATGATAAGGGAATAATGATAATCTTAAAGTATTTGTTTAGTGATTCTTTATCCCAGCCATATTGACAACTCCTAAAATTTTGCATTTCGTCAGTAACAGGAAAATATTAAATTCTGTGGAATCGTAAGAAATGGCCAAAAAATGACCTAGAATATATAGCATATTCATATGATGAATAATAAACTTTGTTGCCACAATATTCCTGATCAAATAAAAAATAAATAAATAAACACTATATCTTTTAAAGGGTCAAAAAGAAATTACTGACCTCTTCTAGCTGCTTTTCCATTCCGTTTATTAATCACGATGGATAGCTCCTCCTCATCTTCTAGTCGGAATAACATTGTCTTGCAGTTTTGCCTACGGGAAAGTTTTCTCTGTGGAGCCATTTTATTAAAGCCAAGGACACAAAAAATGCTTATGTCTGTAGGTATAAAAAATCAGTGGATGTTTCAGTAAATAAATAACCTCTTACAGGAACATTTGATTAGCACTTATCTATTCTAGTTAAAGGATCATAAAAATAATACTTACATGTACTTATGATTTTAATAACTTTAAGATAAAACAGGAGTAGGTCCTTTCCTGAGATAATCGAACTCGGAATTCATGCAAGATCACACAGAACAGAGCTATATAAATAAAATAGTGGCCAATCAATGAAATTGTCCATTTGTGTATCGTCAGTTACTAATGCCATTTCACACCACATTGATTGGCTAACAGACAAACGTTGCCGATTGGCTCAGGTAAAGGGCTTTCCTTTCTTGCAGATGACTGATAAATTAATGGAATTAAAAAAAAACTCGTATATTATAAGTAAATTATAGAATATTGAAGCCATCATAAATTTTAAACCGGATGACGAACACTGAATAAGATATTCTATCCTTGCCACCCAAATTAATCTGCTCACCGTTTTTTTTTAATTCTGCGTAAATAATACACAAAACATTTTAAGAATAAGACTTGATATCACAAATATACACTCACATGCCAAAAGTCATGAGATAGCAGTAGAACATTTTTCAAGTAGCATCATGTGCAAACAGTATAAATATGCAAATCAGTGTCAGTATGTGTAGTTACACTGTCATGAATAAGGGGTGAGGTGTTCAGTGTGAAAATGGCTACATTGTCCGACGAGAGCTATCTGAGTTCGAACATTGCCTGGTATGTGGAGCCAGGTATGTGGACTTGTATGGCTCATTCAATATTGGAGGTGGCTCAAGAATTCAAAATCCCAGGGTCCACAGTTTCAAGAGTCTACCGAGAGTATCAACTTGACGGCATTACCTCCCACCATGGACAACGCAATGGTCGACCACACCTTCTCAGTGAACGGGACCAACGGCGTCTGAGTAGGATGGTCACTGCTAACAGGCATCTGACACTACGCCCGATGACATTAGATTTTAACCAGAGTGATATTAGAACTGTATCGATGCGAGCTGTGCAACGAAATCTGGTGTCCTGGGCCCATGAACACATCGGCTGGACATTTGACAACTGTAAACGTGTGATCTGGTCTGATGAGTCTCGCTTCCAGCTGATACGAGCTGATGGTAGGGGTTGAGTGCGGCGCAGACCCCATGAAGGCCATGGATCCAAGTTGTCAAGCATGCACTGTACATGCCGGTGGTGACTCCGTAATGGGCAATTGTGGGAAGCTCTCCAGTCGGAATGATTGGTAATGTCTTCAGATGTCTTCCACCGACTTGTGGAATCAATGGCATGTCGCAATGTGGTACTTCGCTGGGTTAGAGGAGGTCCCACACGTTATTAGGTATTATCTCTTGACTTTTGGCATATGAGTGTATTACACAATTGTCTAACTAATTCTTATAACTAGCAGAGAAATTGGCATTAAACTAGTCTTGAGGGTTAGGTTTTGGCTACCCTGTATTTTATGCCCATAAGCGGTTGATGTATCGGAATGAGCACGTCTGATCACAAGATAAGCTTACGAGATATGAAACGCTGGACACGTTTTTCGAAAACCATGCCTTCATTTTAAGTATTGGTAGCATTTCATATCTTGGATGGTTAGAGTTGTTCCCTCATTTACAGGCAATTTCCGCACCGCAATCCTTTATATGTTTTTTATTAAGAGGTTAGAATTGTTCTATTTAGCTTTTCTTATTATCTACCGTTACCATTTACTGTATTTTAGAAACTGCAGTGCTATCTGCAACGACTCAAGAGTTATTTAAGTTAAACATTGTAGATTACCTAAAAATCACCCTGTACATCACGGAGCGAAGAGTATTCACGGTAATATCACCGAAACAGAAGTCAGATCAGGAATTAAGCCGCTGAAGACTGATATAGCTGCTTTGAAGACATACCTGGTCCTTATCGTTAAAAAAGGAGATCGAAGAGATTGCAATAACTATCGAGGCAAGTCTTTGCTCAGTATTCTTCGGAAAGTCTCTGCTCTGTGTCTGGATAGGAGAAGTCGGGAAACAGTCGACTCCAAACTGCTGAGGCCAAAGCACAATGAATCACATCTTTCCTATAAGGCAAATCTTTGAGAAATCCCTTGAGTATGCAAAAAAAAAATTACGCTTGCTTCGTGGACCTTGAAAAAAGTAATATGACATAGCTCTTCTGGAGAAGCGCTGGAGAGTGTTGCAAGTGTACGGAGTGGATGAACAATTACTGGTTGCTATGTCCCTGTTCTTAAGTAAAGACCGTTCACTGTGGGTGTTGAACTTCATCAAGGGAGCATACCTTTGTCCAAATTGTCAATTATCTTTATGAACTGGATAAACAGGAGCAAAGGTACGCACCCTTGTTTCTTAGTATGTTGGTGTGGGTGACTGTTTGGTAGAAAGGTTACTCTTTATTTACGATTTTCTCATCCTTGATTCTTCTTGCTTTGACTCTCAATATGCACTGTACCCGTTTATAGTCATGTGAAGAGGCTGGTATGAAAAACTGTGGTTACTGAGGTTTTGGTCCTTTCAAGACGAAATGCTCAGTGTGCTCTGCATGTTAGGAAACATGTGGAGAAGTTCAAGTATCTCAGAACTGCATTTACTAGTGATGGGCGGAGGGCATTGAATTGGATGATCGGATCAGTGCAGCTTGAATTTTCACTTTCTTACAGCTGCGTACAAACCAATGATCGCTGTAAAAATTGCAAAGTGTGTCTAGCTTGGAGAAAAACACGTGGCATCTGATTACTGGAACAAAGAAAAAATGTTTTATGGAGTGAAGAATCTCGTTTTGCGCGGATGGTTGCTCATATATATCGTGGCTACCTGGAGATAAACATCGTCCCAACTCCAGGAATGTGTACAGCCTGTTCAGTTTGTAGATGGTCCCATGAATGCCTGTAAGTACATAAATGTTCTAGATTACTTTGTACTAATAGCACTATTTCAGCATTATGGAGTGGGATAATACATACTCACTCCATCAAAATAAAATATCCTGTCCTACAGCACCTGGAGTCCACTTACGTTTAAATGTCATACAGAGTCGTCCATTAAACAGTGGTTGAAAAGAACTTGCTCTGATCTGCACAGATCATTGATTTAAATCTCATAAACGCCCTTTGATAAAAATTGGAACTGGTTTCGTGACCTGCCCACAGGCTCCACTTCACTGTTGAATATTTGGGCCCTATAGAAGGACGCATAGCAAAGCAAACTAGGCTCCTCTTGTAATCAGAAACTGGTTTAGGGCCTGCAAAAATACTGATTGTTAAAATGCAAGATGAAAATGATGAAGGTTACATTATTACTCCGACTACTATATAACCTTTTTTGTTACTCGGACAGCTATAGTCAGGTGGTTTTTCTGCGTTAGAAACTGTCTTTTTCGTTGGCATCGTTCAGATCTTTTATAGAATCGAGGTAGGATGTTTTTTCAGAATCTAGGACTATCTTGACCTATGGTATGCCCGTCTGGGCCACAATATGTAAAACTAGATGGAAAGAACTGCAAACGTTCCAAAACGTTACCCTTAGGACTATTGCGCAAAAAGATCGGAGAATTGTTCGCAATTCCTCCATTTATAATGACTTCAACATGACTCATATTGGCAAATACGTTCAAGGGCTCATGGAATCCATGCTGCCCAATATAGAAAATCATAGCAACGAGCTAGTCTCGGGCATTTTAAAGCATCCTATGCATAGAAAGAGATATCGTGATCCAAGGCATATACTTGATATTAATTTTGAAGACATTGATAATGTCTTATTTACAGATTACTGGACTTCATAGGTCGTGTTTTATCTAATACTAGTGGTCTGCTTCTAGTCTAGACAATCGTCAATCAAATTTTCCTCCACCAAGAGGAGGCAATTTTCTTTCATACTTTGGATGACCCTTGTGGGTACATCAGGCTTCTTTTCTAGTTCAGTGTATTTCCCTTGGAATATGATTATGAAGGGTGAGATTATGGAAGCTATGCTTCAAGTTCCACTTGAATACCGATACACTACACTGTTCGATTGTCGAGTATTGAAGCCATCATAAATTTTAAACCGGATGACGAACACTGAATAAGATATTCTATCCTTGCCACCCAAATTAATCTACTCACCGTTTTTTTTTAATTCTGCGTAAATAATACACAAAACATGTTAAAAATAAGACTTGATATCACAAATATACACTGACATGCCAAAAGTCATGAGATAGCAGTCGAGCATTTTTCAAGTAGCATCATGTGCAAACAGTATAAATATGCAAATCAGTGTCAGTAGGTGTAGTTACACTGTCATGAGTAAGGGGTGAGGTGTTCAGTGTGAAAATGGCTACATTGTCCGACGAGAGCTATCATGAGTATGTGGAGCCAGGTATGTGGACTTGTATGGCTCATTCAATATTGGAGGTGGCTCAAGAATTCAAAATCCCAGGGTCCACAGTTTCAAGAGTCTACCGAGAGTATCAACTTGACGGCATTACCTCCCACCATGGACAACGCAATGGTCGACCACACCTTCTCAGTGAACGGGACCAACGGCGTCTGAGTAGGATGGTCACTGCTAACAGGTAACTGACACTACGCCCGATGACATTAGATTTTAACCAGAGTGATATTAGAACTGTATCGATGCGAGCTGTGCAACGAAATCTGGTGTCCTGGTCCCATGAACACATCGGCTGGACATTTGACAACTGTAAACGTGTGATCTGGTCTGATGAGTCTCGCTTCCAGCTGATACGAGCTGATGGTAGGGGTTGAGTGCGGCGCAGACCCCATGAAGGCCATGGATCCAAGTTGTCAAGCATGCACTGTACATGCCGGTGGTGACTCCGTAATGGGCAATTGTGGGAAGTTCTCCAGTCGGAATGATTGGTAATGTCTTCAGATGTCTTCCACCGACTTGTGGAATCAATGGCATGTCGCAATGTGGTACTTCGCTGGGTTAGAGGAGTCCCACACGTTATTAGGTATTATCCCTTGACTTTTGGCATATGAGTGTATTACACAATTGTCTAACTAATTCTTATAACTAGCAGAGAAATTGGCATTAAACTAGTCTTGAGGGTTAGGTTTTGGCTACCCTGTATTTTATGCCCATAAGCGGTTGATGTATCGGAATGAGCACGTCTGATCACAAGATAAGCTTACGAGATATGAAACGCTGGACACGTTTTTCGAAAACCATGCCTTCATTTTAAGTATTGGTAGCATTTCATATCTTGGATGGTTAGAGTTGTTCCCTCATTTACAGGCAATTTCCGCACCGCAATCCTTTATATGTTTTTTATTAAGAGGTTAGAATTGTTCTATTTAGCTTTTCTTATTATCTACCGTTACCATTTACTGTATTTTAGAAACTGCAGTGCTATCTGCAACGACTCAAGAGTTATTTAAGTTAAACATTGTAGATTACCTAAAAATCACCCTGTACATCACGGAGCGAAGAGTATTCACGGTAATATCACCGAAACAGAAGTCAGATCAGGAATTAAGCCGCTGAAGACTGACATAGCTGCTTTGAAGACTGACAAGGCAGGTGATGATGAAATCCGGTCTAGATATTACAGGTTTTAATTCAGAATAATATCCTGTGACTGGGCGTGTGTGTCAAGATGCTTGGATATTCTGCCAGGCCCCAAAGCAGTGATAGATATCAATAGTGGTCCTTATCGTTAAAAAAGGAGATCGAAGGGATTGCAATAACTATCGAGGCAAGTCTTTGCTCAGTATTCTTCGGAAAGTCTCTGCTCTGTGTCTGGATAGGAGAAGTCGGGAAACAGTCGACTCCAAACTGCTGAGGCCGAAGCACAATGAATCACATCTTTCCTATAAGGCAAATCTTTGAGAAATCCCTTGAGTATGCAAAAAAAAAATTACGCTTGCTTCGTGGACCTTGAAAAAAGTAATATGACATAGCTCTTCTGGAGAAGCGCTGGAGAGTGTTGCAAGTGTACGGAGTGGATGAACAATTACTGGTTGCTATGTCCCTGTTCTTAAGTAAAGACCGTTCACTGTGGGTGTTGAACTTCATCAAGGGAGCATACTTTTGTCCAAATTGTTAATTATCTTTATGAACTGGATAAACAGGAGCAAAGGTACGCACCCTTGTTTCTTAGTATGTTGGTGTGGGTGACTGTTTGGTAGAAAGGTTACTCTTTATTTACGATTTTCTCATCCTTGATTCTTCTTGCTTTGATTCTCAATATGCACTGTACCCGTTTATAGTCATGTGAAGAGGCTGGTATGAAAAACTGTGGTTACTGAGGTTTTGGTCCTTTCAAGACGAAATGCTCAGTGTGCTCTGCATGTTAGGAAACATGTGGAGAAGTTCAAGTATCTCAGAACTGCATTTACTAGTGATGGGCGGAGGGCATTGAATTGGATGATCGGATCAGTGCAGCTTGAATTTTCACTTTCTTACAGCTGCGTACAAACCAATGATCGCTGTAAAAATTGCAAAGTGTGTCTAGCTTGGAGAAAAACACGTGGCATCTGATTACTGGAACAAAGAAAAAATGTTTTATGGAGTGAAGAATCTCGTTTTGCGCGGATGGTTGCTCATATATATCGTGGCTACCTGGAGATAAACATCGTCCCAACTCCAGGAATGTGTACAGCCTGTTCAGTTTGTAGATGGTCCCATGAATGCCTGTAAGTACATAAATGTTCTAGATTACTTTGTACTAATAGCACTATTTCAGCATTATGGAGTGGGATAATACATACTCACTCCATCAAAATAAAATATCCTGTCCTACAGCACCTGGAGTCCACTTACGTTTAAATGTCATACAGAGTCGTCCATTAAACAGTGGTTGAAAAGAACTTGCTCTGATCTGCACAGATCATTGATTTAAATCTCATAAACGCCCTTTGATAAAAATTGGAACTGGTTTCGTGACCTGCCCACAGGCTCCACTTCACTGTTGAATATTTGGGCCCTATAGAAGGACGCATAGCAAAGCAAACTAGGCTCCTCTTGTAATCAGAAACTGGTTTAGGGCCTGCAAAAATACTGATTGTTAAAATGCAAGATGAAAATGATGAAGGTTACATTATTACTCCGACTACTATATAACCTTTTTTGTTACTCGGACAGCTATAGTCAGGTGGTTTTTCTGCGTTAGAAACTGTCTTTTTCGTTGGCATCGTTCAGATCTTTTATAGAATCGAGGTAGGATGTTTTTTCAGAATCTAGGCAATTAATTAATGTTTGGTTTATTTTTTTATTTTTAAATTTAATTATTAAATATACAGGATGGGCACAAAATCTTGTTAATATTTTCAAAAATCACCAACATGTGGAATGGTTGCGATGTTGTTATAGTGAAAAGGAAAGGAAAAGAGAATGTATCCTGAGGAGTGATAAGCTGGAATTAGTTTGGAACCCTGATGGAGTTGGACAGATAGTCCCAGTCAGCTTAGATTATGTAATATGCTTGATGGAAATTATTGACCCTACTCGACTAGCATGAATACAGATTCTATGATGATTTCTGTTCTGGCGCACATGTGAAACCTTCCTTGAACACAGATGATGGAACGTGAGTTACTATCATAGAATCATTGCAGAGCATCAAGTGGAAACCGACAGAAGATAAATTGCGTATTTATAGGATAGAAAATATTAGGTATTGAATATTAATGTTCAACAGACGAGATGAAATAGAATGCCCAATGAGGTATGGATTAAATCATGAAAAGATTCATTCTTTCTCTTTTCGGCCATGAGAATCAAAGTTCATGCATTTGGGATTACCTTTATATTTAGTATCCTCTTTCTGCTACAGCCTTGCAGTAAAGCAGTGACGTTAGGAGTCTCATTACTGTTGTGATCCATTAGCGTGGAGGAACTCTCGAACCATTATATCTATTGTGGGGAAAACTTAGTATATCCTTTCCCCTAAATGCGTAATCTATGAAACATTTATAAGCTAGCTGAGCAATAAAGACTATCGGAATTGACTGTGTGCAATTCTTGAAGTGCGCCCGTCCTTGTAGAGAATTTTGTTAGTCTTTGTACATAAATATCTGCATTGTGAATAAAAAATTCTGATAATAATCTAAACAATAAATTAATCCTACCTAGGAAAGAGTCCAAGGACAAGACAAGGATAAGATTGTAGTTCAAGAAGAAATGGAGATAAGAAACTATCACTGGATTGACCGAAAAACATTAAGAAATATTCAAGTGTCGTTTGAAAGAGACGAATTTGTCGATGTTCTCCACATCTTTGAAAGAGAACTGGGAATAAAGTCACCATCGCTCTCTACTAGGTCCGCGCTTCACCAGACTGCGTATTTTAAAAAAATTTTTATTCTTG
Organism: Rhysida immarginata; assembly: GCA_023313115.1. NCBI lineage: Eukaryota > Metazoa > Arthropoda > Chilopoda > Scolopendromorpha > Scolopendridae > Rhysida > Rhysida immarginata. The sequence goes on from JAHWFO010013638.1 coordinate 29,937, forward strand.
TTTTCTCCATCTCTTATAAACCCACCAATAAAAATTATTCTTTACTCATGATTAGTGGTTCATTGTTCCATGTTACTATATACAGTAAGTTCTGCTTTGTCTCACTTCACTCTGTTACTGTATTTTAAATCAAACTCCAGAAAGAAGGCACAAATTCAAAAAGAAGCTATGTGTAAATACTCATTTATGGCATACGAAAGAAATTAGTATTCTCATCATTAAACATCTAAAGAGTAACAAGGCTCCAGGTATTGACTCCTTCATCAATGGTGCACTCAGAAATATACCATCAAGATTTATTATTCCTGATTATTCCGCATTATTACCAAGATTTTAAATGACTGGAAGGAACCACGGCTACTTCCACAATGCCTGAAAGGTCTCAGTCATCCTCACTCTACCTAAGCCGGATCTTAATCCTGCCCTCCCCGTCAGCTACAGGCCGATTAGCTTATTACCTACGCTTTCTAAGGTCTTCGAACGCACTATCCTGAAGAGGATCGACGACTTTTGTGAGTCTAATAATTTTATTCGCAAAGAGCAATTCGGTTTTTGCCCGAATCACTTCTGTCAGCTCCAAATATGGAGACTTGTTGGAGATTTGAACAGTCCTCTTAACTTCTGATCTACGCCAGAATAGTCTTTCTTGATGGGCATAAGGCTTTCGACAAAGTCTGGCACGGCGGTCTTAGCTTTAAAATGGTCAAATGTGGTGTCGTGACGGGCTGATTGGTCTGGTTCGCTCCTTCCTGCACACACAGATCCTATCGTGTCAAGGTTGATAACTCCTGGTCTGATCCCTGTGACTTTAACGCTGGTGTTCCCCAGGGTTCCGTCCTGGAGCCATCGTTGCTTAATTTCTTCATCCATGACCTTCCAGAGTTCGTTAAGTGTAATCTGTACTTGTTCGCTGGCGATGCGGCCATCATGACATGCGCGAAGAAACCAGCCCACGTCATCAATTGCTTACAAAAGGCCTTCCACCAGTGCGAAGAATGTTTCGCAAATGGCGGCTGAAGCTCAGCGTTGACAAATGCAAAACCATGTTCATTACTTGAAAACGATGGTCTCCCCCAGAGCACCTCGTCCTATATGGTAGAATCCTTGACTGGGTTAAGAACTACAAGTACCTTGGCGTTTAGATTGATTCTAGATTAGACTGGAATGAGCACATTCAACACACACTCAACAAGACAAAAAGGGCGATGTTCAGCCTGATCGCGCTCCTGGGGATAAACAGTGCGCTTGGATTAGATAACAAGCTCTTGCTAAATATGGTTGAATCCGCTCCATCTTGATTCACGGAATGCCTGGCATTCTATGTGCAAGTCGAGGTGGAAGGAACTGCAGACCTTCCAAAATATAACTCTCAAGACCGTTGCACAACTCGACAGAAGAGTTGCAAACAATTACTCCCGTACATGATGACCTCCGTATGGCCCACATTGAAAGTTATGTCCAGATGCTCCTCAAGAAGTTGCTTTTCAAAATCGAGAGTCATGATAATTCTTTGATAGATTGTATACTGGATTACTCTCTATTTTTAGGGGTTCCTTAAGGTTTCGTAGATCCCGATATGCCCCAGAAGGATACTTCGATAATATCAACAAGGGCGTCTTCCCCGACTACTGGATCTCCTAAACCAAAGATGTCCGGGGTTATCACCACGTCAATCTACAATCCTAGTCCTCGTCCTACTAGGTAAGGACACTATCCCCAGAATGACTAAAGAGGTTCATCAGGCTTCTCCTCTTACTCAGTGTAATTTCCCCGGTTACTCTTTGGACGAGTGTGTTATGGAAGTCCGGCTCCCAGACCGTTCATGTCCTTTTCATTTCACTGTTCGATTGTCGATTATCACTTCACTCTGTAGCTACGTGTCTTCGATGATGGTCAAATACTGACACGCGTCAGGCTTAACAAAATTAGCATACCGTTTCACTATTTTTGTTCATTTTCTTTCCTTGTCACAAATAACTTTTAATTATCTTAATTGCACGTTTCGGCCATTTTGTGGCCATCATACAAAAATAACTACAACAGATGATGAAAGTAATCTATACGAAATCGTTAGCCAATTAGGGATACAAAGAAAATTGAATAGGGCCAATCACTGAGTCTAGTAATTTATAGCTAGATTAAATAGCTTCCTATCCATTGTCTAAATTGTACACTTCACTGATCGATTGTCGATTGATTGTCTAAATTGTTATTCTTAAGTACTATGGCTACCATCCCGACGTTGCTTACTGTACAGAGGACATCGATCAACTTGTTGATGACCTCACCAGAAGTATTAACAGTGCCATAGAAGCTAGTAAGTATCCATCAGAGAATAAACCTTCTCATCGAATCCAACTCACTCCTGGAATCCAACGCCTAATTGCTGAAAGAAACAGGACCCGTAGACTATCCCAACGCTATCGTGAACCTTGGCTCAAAACCAAGTACAATAAGTTAGTGCAAAGAGTTCAAGAGGAGATAAAAGAGCTTCGCGACGCTAGACGGAATGAAAAACTCAAAAGCTTGTCAGCTCGCGACAGTTCCATTTGGAGTATGGTCAGAGCTTTACAGAAGAAGAAGAATGTTACGCTTCCTCCACTCTGTACACCACAAGGTGACTATGTGCAAACTGATCAGGACAAGGCCCAAGTCATTGCAGATTCACTAGAAATGCAGTTTGTTACTCCTACCAACGATAAGCCCGAGAGCCAAATCATGTCTCAGCGTGTGGAAGAAGGTATTGTCAACCTTGATGAAGTCCCACAGCATTTAACGAAGAACAGCATCGAGGCTGGAGAGGTCGCCACCATCATAAGTCAACTGAAAAAGAAGAAGGCTCCAGGAAGAGACAAGGTGAGTAATAACGCCCTTATAAATCTCCCGAAAAACTTTATTGACTATCTCACTAATATCATTAAATCTGCTGGAAATTTTTATTTATTTATTTGTTTATTTATTTATTTATTAATTTATTTATTTATTTACAATCTTGCATCCTAACAAGGATATGTAAGAGGTAACAACAGAATAATATATATATTATTTTAGGTACAAACGGTGGCGTGTTGGAATAATTTGAAAATTGTGATTTTAACAATGTTTTAGCGTACAATTAATTATCTGATTTCTGACACTAAATGATAAAGCATTTCAATTTGAAATAACATTATACGGGAAGAAAGGAGCCAAAAATTTGGATACCATGTTCGGCGGTACCAGTTTCAGTCTCTGGTATCGTAAACCGAGGCACGTTCTTGACGTCAATTTTGAACATATTAGCAACGTCTCTTTCCCGGACTACTGGAAGATGTGATAATCTTCTCTCTCCTTGTGTTTTTTATTTCGTTTGTATTTTGTTTCTGACAATCGTCAATCTTTTTTTCTTTTTTTATAATATGGAAGACCACTTGGGTTGGTTAGGCTTCTTGACTACCTGAGTGTATTTCATTTGGACTTTATTCTGGTTGGATGAGCTTTGTGAAAGCGCTGCTTTCGTCCCATCCTAACAAATGTACACTTCACTGTTCGATTGTCGATTGTCGGTCTAAATTGACATAAGGTTTATCCATACTTTTTTAATTTCAAATATTTCAACTGCACGAATTAAGAAAATACCTTCAGCACGTTTAATTAATTGAAATTGTTCTCCATGATTTGGTGTCCTGTTTCTAATACGTTAAATGCGAATTCAAGACAGTTAACGGGTGTTACTTGCAGTTTTTGAAGTGCCAATTGTCATGGGAGCATCGTATGCAAATTTTCAGATGGATCCCCCAACTATTGGATTTTTTAGATCCTGCTGATTTTTGGGGACTGTACTCGTCAATCTACAATCTGACTCTCGTCCCTTCTGGGGACTTCTTCTCTGGAGTACTTAAGAGGTTCATCAGGCTTCTCACCCAGTTCAAGTGTACTTCCTCTGGTTTACTCTTTGGGCGAGCGTGCAAAGTGAGCTTGGCTCCTGGACCACTCGCGTCTTTCTTTTCACTTCACTGTTCGATTGTCGATTGCTGTCAAT
>JAHWFO010013639.1:0-10167 GCA_023313115.1 Rhysida immarginata
TTTTTAATCATTTACGAAAATCTATTGTGATGCTCAATATATTCAACCAACTAATTCACTTTAAATAATTGGAAATTTTATCAAAAACGTTTATTAAAAGTCTTTTTTTATATTTATCAAAAATATTGCAGTCATTTATATTACCATGGCATTTAGAGTTACATATTATGTTCTTTGAGCGACATTTGCATTTTTTATCAATACAGTACTTTTTACAATGACACCTTACAAATGACACCGCAAAAAAATGGACTAGCAGATTCTTCTATTACTAGTGATATACCGTGTGTTTCAAAATTTCCCAAACGCAGGAGATGACTTTCCCTGCATAACGTACTATTTTGCACGTATGCTGAAGGGCTGGTAGACAGGAGCCACTGACATTCGAATTCTTTTTTTCAATTAATGGATGCTCTCAATCGTTATGAATCCCGCTATTTATTTTACATAAATGCAAATAGGCGAACATGAGTGTGAAATAATAGGTTTAAGTAAAAATTACTAGAAGTTTTATTTTTAAAACCTAAGGTATACGGTATAAAACCTACGGTATACGGTATAATATTCCCTGATCGCTGGATTGGCAGAAGGGGGAGCATTCAGTGGCCGCCTCGATCCCCAGATCTTTCTCTGCTTGACTTTTTCGGCATGCCACTTTTTCTTATGGGGCTATGTTAAGCGCGGGTCTTCGAGACACGCCCTGCAAGCCTTAACGAACTGAAGGAAGGAATTAGGCAGGTGAGGGCAAATATTCCTCAGGCAATCCTAATCAATGCCTGACTAGGGTATTGTCAAGAGGTGAACAGTGAACACTTTGAGCAAATGGTGTAACCTACGTGTACCGTTTCCTTTGGGAATGTAAAAATAAAATAAACACATTTGAAAACTTTGCCTCTATGTAAACTGATTTTATGTAATTTATTTCAGCACATGATTTACTTTAGTGGTTGGCCGAACTTTACTCCTGCTTTCATAGGTTAGGCTTTCCTTACATACAAAAGGGACAGTTCGGGAACTTTTGAAACACACGGTATATCTATCTATATATATAAAGAAGGATGTTTGTGGGTGGGTCTGTCTGTACGTTTTTTATACAAATCTACAGTTTTATTCCGATCTTGATAAAATTTCACATACATGACCTTCAAAGCATGATGAAGGTCACTGTCTACCTCAGATTTCGGAAAAATCATAAATATCGATAAAAAAATCGATATTCATGGTTATGGCAAGGCATATTAATGAGAAATATCTCATGACCAACAATGCAAGGCAAAGTTTGTACAACAATAGGTATCAACAATGGTATCAACGCGCAATTCACCAATAACAATGAGCACAGAATGATGATGTATTGTTAAAGCAATCTTTCCAAGAATTATAACAATGAACATAAAATGATGATGTAATATGGATAAGTTTCAATTTGTAACAATGCATAGAATTCCTGTTATTCAGGCTTTTCTTAGAAAAGAGAGTTCTTAGTACTTAACAATTTCTTGAAAATCTTTAAACGGATATTTATAAGAGAAAAGGACGAGACACAAAAACCCTGGAATGCAGGATAATTCTCTAATATTCTATTTGCTTTTAGAGAATTATCCTTTTTTGCTTTGATAAAGGATAGGCTCTATCCGAAACGTCAGCTCTTTATTTGATTTTTTAGTTTTATTTTGATTTTACTTATATATTTATTAATTATTTTGTTATTTGTTAATTATTATTTTATTTTTCAGTTGTATTTATTAACTATTTATTGCATTCCAGGGTTTTTGTGTCTCGTCCTTTTCTCTTATAAATATCCGTTCTATTTATTTATTGAAAATCTTTAAAAATGGTCAGTAACTGGAGATAATGGAGAGTTAGCAGACTATTGAGAAAGAGTGGAAAGACGACAGAGGAAGCACTCCTTTAGCTCCGTGATGTATTGAGCAAATGGGAAGCAAGTAAATACAAGAATCGGCGACTGCTAGACTGCACAAAGTGATGAATGGCCAAGTTTTGCTTCAACACATCGAGAGAAGAGTGGAAATTGCAACAACACTAAGTATATATCTGAGGTAAGATTACGTGAGTAAGAAATTATTTAGACTAGCAGTGGCATCCTTGGAGAGGTCCAGCACCATTGTGAGCCTTTAAAAAGATTTTTTTCGAATTTTCATTAAGAATTTTTACTGTATTAATTCTAAGCATTTTCATGTGTTTATTTTTAAGATATTGCAAAATTTAATTTAATTTTTTGAGATTGTTCTGTTTACATCCAAGTGCAATTATCCCGGGCAACGCCGGGTACCTTTGCTAGTTCTTTATATATAAAAATTCAGGCTCAGGGTGCGTCTGTAAATGTTCTAAAAACTTTTGAACCACTTATCCGATTGGGCTCATATTCGCAACATATGTTCGTTAGGTCCAAAGTAAGGTTTACCTGTCCCCAAAGTGAGGGGGGAAGGGGTAAAAATCATATAGCTTGGTTTAGGTTTGTTTGTTTACTTAAGAGATGGCGCCAGAGTTTGTTTGTCTTTTTTATATAGACCTTTCCCTTGAAACCGAAACTGGACTAACTGCGCAGAAGCAGGAGAGCAAAAAAACTACCGTTTTCCTCCGGATGTGTAGTAGTGTTTGCACATTTCAAGGCAGGAAACGCAAGTTTTTTGTTGTCCTGCTTCTACGCAGTTATTCCAGTTTCGGTTTCAATGGAAAGGTCTATATAAAAATTCAGTGTGCGTCTGTAAATGTTCTTAAAACTTTTGAACCACTTATCCTTTTGAGCTCATACCTGCACTAGATATTCGTTAGGTTCAGGGTAAGAATTACATGTGCCGAATGTCAGGTTGGCCCAAAGAGGAAAGGATAAAAATAATCTTTTACTTGATCTGTCTGTCTGACATGTGCCTACGATATGCGCGGACCAACAATGCATGTCATGTCCTACAATGCAGAGCAAAGTTTTTGCAACAATAGGCCATAAAAAATTACTTTGGCTATGGTCATGGATGAAGAAATACAGGATGGGAAACTCCATTCTTTAAAGCGTGATTTTTTTTCCACTGGTGCTCTCTGGCCATTTGCATGGGTATTACTCTCTGTCGAACAGACGACTTACTTTTCCTTATTGGCTTTGATGGCTCAGTGGTTGCGTGATCTCCTCTGATCAACACCTCCTAGACAGAAGGCCTGATAACGGAAACGTCATACATTGTTACATCTTCATTAGTCGGCCCTGGGCCAACGAAATAATGGGCCCAAGCGCGAAAAAGTCACCTGACCATCTTACCGAGTAACAATGTAATCTTCTTTGTTTCCATCTTGGATTTTAATAATCAGTATATTTTCGTTTGTTGGAAATAATGAAGGTTGGATTGTTGGCCGTACTAAGATGATCAGGTGACTTTTCCGCGCTGGGGCCCGTTATATCGTTGGCCCCGTAGTCGGCCAAATTTAGGGCTTATTATTAGTAGAAATAGGAATAACAATGGTCGGATAATGATGATGTGACAGCGAGGCCAACGATAGACAGGCCAGGGCACTCAAAAGTCACAGGATCATCGGGGTCCTGCCAAGAATCATCCTTCATTATCTCCGGATCTTGGATTTTAACAATAAGTATTTTTTCATTTGTTGGAAACAATTGTTACCCGGACCCCGATGATCATGTGATTTTTGATTGCCCTGGCCTGTCTCTCGCTGGCCTCGTGTAAGAGTGTATGACTTTTCCGTTATCAGGCCTTCTGTCTAGGTGGTGTTGCTCTGATGCCCGTAGATGTGGCTTCGATCCTGGCCGAGGACGACGAGGATTTTTCAGAGGGAAAATACTATTATATAAAAGAAAGAGCGAAAAATGTACACACTCACTCATTCTATCATTCATTACGAAATCTCCAGAAGTATGAAGCCTATAAACTTCAAATTTGGCAGGTATATTTCTCTCGGCTTCTAGGTGAGGGTGATAGAGGGATCAAATCTAAGCAACATTTACCTCTTTCATTTTTTTCTGTGGGGCGTTGTTTTTGAGATAAAAAATGTTGAAATCCTACCTGCAGGAAACAGTTGTTTGGAATCTGTGGAGACACTTAAAGACATTGGTATATGAGACACCAGTGGGATCCGATGAAGAGCTGGTAGCCGGAATCGCCATAGCTGCGGACCAGATTCTCGAAGAACCAGGAACTTTTGAATTTTATACGTTAGTCCATGCGGCGACGTTGTGAAGCATGCATTCATGCCAGAGGGAGTGAATTAGAACACTTATTATTGATGAAAATAGGAAAGAAAATTCCACAGCCTGGTTTGGAACTGGAAACTTCTGCTCACCGTGCAGACGTGCCAACAAATTGCGCCACTGTGGACATGGCAGCATTAATGCTATCTTTCCTAATGCGTATAATCATTCCTGGTTCGAACCCAGGCTGTGGAATTTTCTTTCCTATTTTCATCAATAATAAGTGTTCTAATTCACTCCCTCTGGCATGAATGCATGCTTCACAACGTCGCCGCATGGACTAACGTATAAAATTCAAAAGTTCCTGGTTCTTCGAGAATCTGGTCCGCAGCTATGGCGATTCCGGCTACCAGCTCTTCATCGGATCCCACTGGTGTCTCATATACCAATGTCTTTAAGTGTCTCCACAGATTCCAAACAACTGTTTCCTGCAGGTAGGATTTCAACATTTTTTATCTCAAAAACAACGCCCCACAGAAAAAAATGAAAGAGGTAAATGTTGCTTAGATTTGATCCCTCTATCACCCTCACCTAGAAGCCGAGAGAAATATACCTGCCAAATTTGAAGTTTATAGGCTTCATACTTCTGGAGATTTCGTAATGAATGATAGAATGAGTGAGTGTGTACATTTTTCGCTCTTTCTTTTATATAATAGTATTTTCCCTCTGAAAAATCCTCGTCGTCCTCGGCCAGGATCGAAGCCACATCTACGGGTATCAGAGCAACACCACCTAGACAGAAGGCCTGATAACGGAAAAGTCATACACTCTTACACGAGGCCAGCGAGAGACAGGCCAGGGCAATCAAAAATCACATGATCATCGGGGTCCGGGTAACAATTGTTTCCAACAAATGAAAAAATACTTATTGTTAAAATCCAAGATCCGGAGATAATGAAGGATGATTCTTGGCAGGACCCCGATGATCCTGTGACTTTTGAGTGCCCTGGCCTGTCTATCGTTGGCCTCGCTGTCACATCATCATTATCCGACCATTGTTATTCCTATTTCTACTAATAATAAGCCCTAAATTTGGCCGACTACGGGGCCAACGATATAACGGGCCCCAGCGCGGAAAAGTCACCTGATCATCTTAGTACGGCCAACAATCCAACCTTCATTATTTCCAACAAACGAAAATATACTGATTATTAAAATCCAAGATGGAAACAAAGAAGATTACATTGTTACTCGGTAAGATGGTCAGGTGACTTTTTCGCGCTTGGGCCCATTATTTCGTTGGCCCAGGGCCGACTAATGAAGATGTAACAATGTATGACGTTTCCGTTATCAGGCCTTCTGTCTAGGAGGTGTTGATCAGAGGAGATCACGCAACCACTGAGCCATCAAAGCCAATAAGGAAAAGTAAGTCGTCTGTTCGACAGAGAGTAATACCCATGCAAATGGCCAGAGAGCACCAGTGGAAAAAAAATCACGCTTTAAAGAATGGAGTTTCCCATCCTGTATTTCTTCATCCATGACCATAGCCAAAGTAATTTTTTATGGCCTATTGTTGCAAAAACTTTGCTCTGCATTGTAGGACATGACATGCATTGTTGGTCCGCGCATATCGTAGGCACATGTCAGACAGACAGATCAAGTAAAAGATTATTTTTATCCTTTCCTCTTTGGGCCAACCTGACATTCGGCACATGTAATTCTTACCCTGAACCTAACGAATATCTAGTGCAGGTATGAGCTCAAAAGGATAAGTGGTTCAAAAGTTTTAAGAACATTTACAGACGCACACTGAATTTTTATATAGACCTTTCCATTGAAACCGAAACTGGAATAACTGCGTAGAAGCAGGACAACAAAAAACTTGCGTTTCCTGCCTTGAAATGTGCAAACACTACTACACATCCGGAGGAAAACGGTAGTTTTTTTGCTCTCCTGCTTCTGCGCAGTTAGTCCAGTTTCGGTTTCAAGGGAAAGGTCTATATAAAAAAGACAAACAAACTCTGGCGCCATCTCTTAAGTAAACAAACAAACCTAAACCAAGCTATATGATTTTTACCCCTTCCCCCCTCACTTTGGGGACAGGTAAACCTTACTTTGGACCTAACGAACATATGTTGCGAATATGAGCCCAATCGGATAAGTGGTTCAAAAGTTTTTAGAACATTTACAGACGCACCCTGAGCCTGAATTTTTATATATAAAGAACTAGCAAAGGTACCCGGCGTTGCCCGGGATAATTGCACTTGGATGTAAACAGAACAATCTCAAAAAATTAAATTAAATTTTGCAATATCTTAAAAATAAACACATGAAAATGCTTAGAATTAATACAGTAAAAATTCTTAATGAAAATTCGAAAAAAATCTTTTTAAAGGCTCACAATGGTGCTGGACCTCTCCAAGGATGCCACTGCTAGTCTAAATAATTTCTTACTCACGTAATCTTACCTCAGATATATACTTAGTGTTGTTGCAATTTCCACTCTTCTCTCGATGTGTTGAAGCAAAACTTGGCCATTCATCACTTTGTGCAGTCTAGCAGTCGCCGATTCTTGTATTTACTTGCTTCCCATTTGCTCAATACATCACGGAGCTAAAGGAGTGCTTCCTCTGTCGTCTTTCCACTCTTTCTCAATAGTCTGCTAACTCTCCATTATCTCCAGTTACTGACCATTTTTAAAGATTTTCAATAAATAAATAGAACGGATATTTATAAGAGAAAAGGACGAGACACAAAAACCCTGGAATGCAATAAATAGTTAATAAATACAACTGAAAAATAAAATAATAATTAACAAATAACAAAATAATTAATAAATATATAAGTAAAATCAAAATAAAACTAAAAAATCAAATAAAGAGCTGACGTTTCGGATAGAGCCTATCCTTTATCAAAGCAAAAAAGGATAATTCTCTAAAAGCAAATAGAATATTAGAGAATTATCCTGCATTCCAGGGTTTTTGTGTCTCGTCCTTTTCTCTTATAAATATCCGTTTAAAGATTTTCAAGAAATTGTTAAGTACTAAGAACTCTCTTTTCTAAGAAAAGCCTGAATAACAGGAATTCTATGCATTGTTACAAATTGAAACTTATCCATATTACATCATCATTTTATGTTCATTGTTATAATTCTTGGAAAGATTGCTTTAACAATACATCATCATTCTGTGCTCATTGTTATTGGTGAATTGCGCGTTGATACCATTGTTGATACCTATTGTTGTACAAACTTTGCCTTGCATTGTTGGTCATGAGATATTTCTCATTAATATGCCTTGCCATAACCATGAATATCGATTTTTTTATCGATATTTATTATTTTTCCGAAATCTGAGGTAGACAGTGACCTTCATCATGCTTTGAAGGTCATGTATGTGAAATTTTATCAAGATCGGAATAAAACTGTAGATTTGTATAAAAAACGTACAGACAGACCCACCCACAAACATCCTTCTTTATATATATAGATAGATATACCGTGTGTTTCAAAAGTTCCCGAACTGTCCCTTTTGTATGTAAGGAAAGCCTAACCTATGAAAGCAGGAGTAAAGTTCGGCCAACCACTAAAGTAAATCATGTGCTGAAATAAATTACATAAAATCAGTTTACATAGAGGCAAAGTTTTCAAATGTGTTTATTTTATTTTTACATTCCCAAAGGAAACGGTACACGTAGGTTACACCATTTGCTCAAAGTGTTCACTGTTCACCTCTTGACAATACCCTAGTCAGGCATTGATTAGGATTGCCTGAGGAATATTTGCCCTCACCTGCCTAATTCCTTCCTTCAGTTCGTTAAGGCTTGCAGGGCGTGTCTCGAAGACCCGCGCTTAACATAGCCCCATAAGAAAAAGTGGCATGCCGAAAAAGTCAAGCAGAGAAAGATCTGGGGATCGAGGCGGCCACTGAATGCTCCCCCTTCTGCCAATCCAGCGATCAGGGAATATTATACCGTATACCGTAGGTTTTATACCGTATACCTTAGGTTTTAAAAATAAAACTTCTAGTAATTTTTACTTAAACCTATTATTTCACACTCATGTTCGCCTATTTGCATTTATGTAAAATAAATAGCGGGATTCATAACGATTGAGAGCATCCATTAATTGAAAAAAAGAATTCGAATGTCAGTGGCTCCTGTCTACCAGCCCTTCAGCATACGTGCAAAATAGTACGTTATGCAGGGAAAGTCATCTCCTGCGTTTGGGAAATTTTGAAACACACGGTATATCACTAGTAATAGAAGAATCTGCTAGTCCATTTTTTTGTGGTGTCATTTGTAAGGTGTCATTGTAAAAAGTACTGTATTGATAAAAAATGCAAATGTCGCTCAAAGAACATAATATGTAACTCTAAATGCCATGGTAATATAAATGACTGCAATATTTTTGATAAATATAAAAAAAGACTTTTAATAAACGTTTTTGATAAAATTTCCAATTATTTAAAGTGAATTAGTTGGTTGAATATATTGAGCATCACAATAGATTTTCGTAAATGATTAAAAACTGTTGAAAAATATTGTTATATTTGTTAATTGTAATAATTTTTTATGCGGTAAATAATTTTATTACCAATTTTTATTTATTTATTTATTTATTTAATCAGGTTAAATTACAAATACGCCCAGCTTGGACCAGTATGGACTGACCGACGAGTTAGGTCCGAGCGGGCGCGACAGTATAACAAAATACAAGTACAAATTAGTTGGTAGTAATATATAAATATCTGTAGACCGTGGATAAACGTTAACCAACAACTAAATTAGTAAAATGGCAACAAAGATTACGTGACACACAACAATCGCAAACTGTAATGAAATTATCTGTAATTTTTTCAAATACAATAAATTTACAATATTTATTTAAATAAATAATAATAATAATAATGGGCTAGAAGAAGTTACAAAAATTGATAATAGTGTCCAACGAGGCCAGTATGAAAAAAACCGACGAGTTGGCCAAGTGGGCACAACGTAAATAATAAATTAACAAATGGTTAGTAAAACAATAAATAAAAACAAAACAAAAATTGCAAAAAAACTTTAACAAACTTAAACAAATCAGATTGGACGTAAAATTAAACCATAAAAAATCAGTTAATCAATCATAGGTATATAAAATAGCTAGTAAATTGTTAAGATAATCATGAGAACCAATAGCTGGAAAGACTAAAAAGTAATCAAAGAGAATGTAATTAAATACAAGGGTCTCATCCACGAGCAAAAGTATTTATAAGAAAAATTTCAAATTAGGGCAATAACACAGTGTGCTAGCAGATAACCTTCAATTTTAGTGGTATATGACAAAAGCAGAAATTGCGTAGTGTTTTCCGGAACTGAGGGTAGGAGGTAAGCTCACGGATTTCCGAAGGTAAAAGAGCCCAGTATTTTAAATCGATGTGTGAAACGCATCGGTTGCGGAAACTCAGAAGGGAAGTGGGAGGTCGTATCTCATTTGCAATACGTGTACAATAATTATGAATATCAAGATTACGATTAATCCTTATAGGAGTTGATAACAAATAGGATAGAGTTGGAGGTTTTATAAATAAAAGAACAGAGAGACAGAAAATAAATTTGATATATTGTAAATATACGTAAGGAAGCGAAATAGTGGGATACGAAAAATGAACGGGGGAGGTGCAAAAGGGTCCGAAGAAACCATTTTTGTAACTTTAGAATTCTAACAAGATTAGTGGAGGAAGTAGAACCCCAAAACATTACACCATAACATAGGCCAGAATGAATCCAAAATTAAAATATTAGTAGGAAGATAATGAAGTCGGGAAATAATGCCCTGTTTTTATTAAGTTTAGTCAACAGATTATCAATATGGGCGTCCCAGGACAAATCAGATAATAGGGTTAAACCCAAATATGTAAAAATTGTAGTAGTGGAGATAATAGAGAGTCCATAGAATATTTGTGGTGACTGAGGTATATTGCGATTATTCCGCTGATGAAAAAACATTACCTTAGTCTTATCAA
>JAHWFO010013640.1:0-12277 GCA_023313115.1 Rhysida immarginata
ACATCTTCAATAGACTACATCCTTGAGTTTTCTTTCATCTCCCAAGTTTCTTCAAGATTGGTGACTTTAATTTTAATTTTGTTTTTATTATCACGATTTTCCCCATTATAAGGAGACTAAATTCATTTTAAATTTAAAATAATTAATTAAGATAATTAGGCATTAATGAAAATAATTTGCTAAACATTAATACAAAATACATATGCAAAAAAGTTTAATAATTAAGGGAAATAATTCTGTAATACAGACAAATACGTCGAACATGTTTAGACTATATTTTGACAATGGTTTCAAGCAAATTATGTTCCTAAGTATGTTTTGTGTTTAATATATTTTGCATTTATTGAATTATAAAAACAAATGGAATCAATGTTATTTTATTAATTGGTCGTCTGGACAGAAACACTAAAAAAAATTAACTTTTTAATATTTCTGAATAAAATTCTCGTTAACATTATTTCCAAATTTCCTAAACTCCATATTAAGACTTTACTTTCCAGTATGACCTTAAAGTCATAAACAAATGAAGTTCTAATTTAACATAATCTGATCATAGATTAAAATAATTTACACTGGATATTAAAAATAATTCAATTTTTCTTTAACCCATTGCTTATAGGAAATAGTGAAAATTTTTGATATTGAAGGTTTCACACACATATATGAATTAACATTTGTGTTAATATGCCAAATCTGCAGATTCACTAATTGCTTTAAAATGAGTTAAGATTTCTTGTGGAAGTCCATATTATCTTCCTGACATGTCAAAACTTTTTGGCTTTCTTCACAGTTGTGATGAACTAAGAATTTCTTAGCCATGTAGCCAAAGATATAGTAAACTACACTGGCTTTTTCTACATTAATTTCACCCCCCCCCACCTCAGCAGCATCCTTAGTTGATGTAACAGCTATGGGATGTCCTTTGCACATAATGAAATCTCTTATGTTAAATATTCCTGATAATCTTCAGGATTTGTGGATGGTGATAATTTGGTTTTGTTTACAAGAAGTGTTTCAAGGAATTATTTAATTGGGAAACTGACAGATATAAACTGCCTCCTCCTTTTTGGTAAATTGTGGATATACCGTAATTTTCGGGAGTAACGCCGCGGCGGCTGATACGCCGCACACGCCAAAATTTAACAAAAATGTTATATCTCCGGGAGTAGCGCCGCGTGGAGCGAGGATTATTTAAAATACTTCGGGGGAATGCCTTATATCAGTGGGAGAAATGGTTTGCTAAATGGAGACTGAATCTAAATATTGACAGATGCAAGGCAATGTTCATTACAAAGAAACTTCGGAAACCCCCGAGTCCTCTCCTCCTTTCTGTTAAAGAGCACAGATGGGTAAAACATTACAAAAACCTCGGAGTGGTAATAGATGCCAAGCTAAATTGGGGCGACCATGTCTCCTACGCCATTAACAAGGTAAAGAAGGCAAAATTCAGTCTGGTAGCTCTTCTGGGGTGAAACAGCGCACTTGGATTGGACTGCAAACTCTTGATGTATAGGACGGTAATCCGAACCATTTTGCTTTATGGTATGCCTGCCTGGGCTACAATATGTAAGTCCAGATGGAGGACTCCAAACCTCCCAAAACGTTACCTTGAGGACCTTTGCCCAACTTGACAAGATGGTTGCAACAAATACTTCTATTGCCGACGATTTTGAGATACCTGCCATTGGGAATCACGTCCATGAATTGATGAAAAAGCTGCTTCCGATGATGAACGACCATCCCAATCCTCTTGTTGTAGATATTCTTGAGCATCCGCTTACCTTCAGAAGCCTTCTTAGACATCGCAAGCCGCGTCACATCCTGGACTTCAATTTCGACGAAACCCAAAAGGCCATATTTCCCAAATATTAAATCTCCTAGCTCCTCGTGTCCCTTGTCCCCTCGTCAGTCAACAATCAACACTATCGTCTTGATAGGAAAGGACTCCATCTTATCCTCTGGATGACTTAACTAGGTTTCATCTGGCTTCTTGCCTAGTTCAGTGTACTTCGCGTGGTTATTTTCTGGACGAGTATGGCAGTGAAAACGTTGCTTTCGGACCACTCGTTTCGTTTTACTTGCACTGTTCGATTGTCGATTGTCCTTTCAGAACTTCAGGATAATCCTCTATATTCTATTTGTCGTTAGAGAATTATCCTTTTTGCTTTGATAAAGGATAGTCTCTATCCGAATCGTCAGCTTTTTATTTTATATTTCTAGTTTTACTTTGATTTAATTTATTATTTATTATTTATTTTGTGAATTATTATTTATTTTTTATTTTTATTTAATAACTGTTATTTACGCTAATGCATGTAATTTATCAAACAGATTGGAATGACGTGTAATGAATGAATACTTGATAGTCCAAATTGGTTCAATGGTACATGGTTTAGTGGAACCATGATGGTCTATTGTAACTTTCAATGCTAGAATTTGGCATGTAATATTTCAAACAGCTTGAAATGTTGTGTAATGAATGAATATAACGTAAAATTAATGTTAGTCCAAACAGGTTTAAAGGTACGTGGTTTAGTGGAACCGTGATGGTCTTTTGGAACGTCAATGCTAGGCTATGCAAAGTAATATATAAAACAGCTTGGAATGACGTGTAATGAACGAATATAATGTACAATTCATGATAGTCCAAATTTGTTCAATGCTACTTGGTTTAGTGGAACGATGATGGGCTAAAGGAACTATAAATGCTATGTTATAGCATGTAATATATCAAAGAGCTTTGAATGGCGCTTAAGGAATGAATATAACGCAAAATTATTAACACAGGTCAACACACATTTTGCCTCCAATCATTTAAAAGTCATTTTATGGTAAATTTGTTGCACTGATTCCGAATATGAGATCAGTTTTTTCAAATTGGCTCTAGTTTTTGAGATAAATATTTTTAGTTCATTTTCTACGTTTCAACGTGTTTATTTATCCAGTAGAACTGCAACTTTAACAGACGTAGGTTTTCTGGACTAATTTGAGTGTGCTGAACTCCAAATTTTTCTATCACGTCAGGATGTTTCAGTGGTGTAAAACAGTCTCCTGATGTCAAATATAAACAATGGCTACCATTTAAATTTAAACTATTATTATAACTCGAGATCTTGACGTGATAGGGAAATTTGGAATTCAGATTTGGAATCAGCACGCTCAAATTAGGCTAGAACACCTATTTTTCGGTACCAAAAATGTTGTTGACCAGAGCTACTGGTAATCATTTTATTATGTACACAATTGTTTTTGCAGATTACAAAAAAAAACTAGAGCCAATTTTGCATTTTCACAGTCATATTCGTGTTCAGCACATTTAACTCATTAAGAAATGGTTATTTTCATATCGGAGACAAAATATTTGTAATGTTTAACGTGTAATGTATCAAACATTTTCATATTTTGAAAATTTATTGCCCAGTGTAAAGGTCCAAAGTGGTTCAATGGTACGTACTTTAGTGGAACCTGAGTGGTCTATTAGAAGTTTCAATTCAAGGCTATGGCATGTAATATAACTAACAGCTTGGAATGACGTGAATTGAATGAATATAACGCAAAATTGTTGATAGTCCAAATTAGTGCCATGGTACGTAATTTAGAGGAAACATAATGGGATATTGGAACTTTCAGTGATATGCTATGTCAAGTAATATATCAAACAGCTCAGAATGACTTGTAAGGAATGAATATAACACTTAATTAATGATAGTCGAAATTGGTTTAATGGTATGTGGTTTGGTGGAACTATGATAGTCTATTGGAACGTTAAATAGTAGACTATGGCAAGTAATATATTAAATAGCTTGGAATGACGTGTAAGCAATGAATATAAACGCAAAATTAATAATAGTTCAAATTGATTCAATGGTAAGTCGTTTACTGGAGCCAAGATGTTCTATTGGAACTGGCAATGGTACGCTAATACCATCAATAATTTAGATGTAATACCAATGCTAGACTGATGGAATATCAATGCTATGAATATCAATTTAGACTGTTGGAATACCAATGCTAGGCTAAGGCATGTAATATGTCAACTAGCTTGTAATGACGTATAGTGAATGGATATAACGTAAAAAAATGATAGTCCAAATTGGTTCAATGCTACGTGGTTCAGTGGAACCATGATGGACTATTGGAACTTCACTGCAAGGCTATGGCATGTAATCTATCAAACAGCTTGAAATAACGTGTAAAGAATGAATATAATGTAAACCTAATGACAGTCCAAATTGGTTCAAATGTATGTAGTTTAGTGAAACCATTATGGTCTATTGGAACTTCAGTGTAAGGTTGTGGTATGTAATATATCAAACTGCATGAAATGAAGTGTAATGAATGAACATAACATAAAATCCATGATAATCAAAATTGGTTCAATGATACGTGCTTTAATGGAACTGTGATGATCTGTTGGAACTTTCAATGCTAATCTAAGGCATGTAATATGTCATAAACCAGGAATGACGTATTATGAATGAATATATCTTAAAAAAATTATAGTCCTAATTGGTTCAATGCTACGTGGTTTAGTGGAACGATGACGGTCTTTTGGAACTTTCAATGCTAGACTATGTGATGTAATATGTCAAATAGCTCGGAATGAGGTGCAATGAAAGCATTTGACGTGTAATGAAAGAATATAACGTAAAATTCATGATAATCAAAATTGGTCAATGGTACGTGGTTTAGCACAGTTATGGCGGTCTTTTGGATCTTTCAATGCTAGGCTATGGCAGGTAGTATACAAAGCAACTTGGAATGACGTGAATGAATGAATATAAAGTAAATTCATGATATTCCAAATTGGTTCAAAGGTACAGTCGGGTGCAAAAAGGTTTTTACCTGCTCCATAGGGGCTGAGCTTTCTGGATGTTGCAAAATCAGGTACTTGTGCAGCCCACATTGAAGCCTACAGACCTGTTCGAAGGTTTTGATATATTGGAATAAAATCAAGTCATATCACATAACATTAAACTACGTACAATTAAACAAATAAGACACCCGACAAATGCTGTAGGCTCTTAAGGTAACATCACCTGACCTATCCCCATTGGACTTTTTTTAGGGCTACATGAAGTCACTGGTGTACGAAACACCTGTTCCATCCGTTGATGATCTGGTCGCTCGCATTGCTGTGGCAGGTGAAATAATTCGCGAACAACCGAATGTACTACGTCATTCACGGGGGTCGCTACTATGGCGCTGTAACCTGTGCGTGCAAACACATGGCTAGATATTTGAACACCTGCTGTGAGTCTTGATACGCAATGGATATTTGTGTGGCGTCTGTTTTGTTCACATTTGTTTTAACCACAGCTTGGATGTACGCCTTGATGTGCATTGCACATAGTCTACGTCAAGATGTTACCTTCAGAGCCTACAGCATTTGTAGGTTGTCTTATTTGTTTATTTCTCCGTACTTTTAATGTTATGTGATGTGACTTGATTTTATTCCATTACATCAACACCTTCGGAAAGGTCTGTAGGCTCCAATGTGGGCTGCACCACATTGCTTAATCGCTCGGGGGACGCCAACAATCAGGCAGCGCAACATACTTTAATCCCCCTATATCTCTGTGGGGGTTGGCTTGCGACATCATGTTCATAGGAATAAAAATGCTTTCTTTTACTTGTTCTCTGACGTGTATGAATATTTACCATTTATTTCCGGACACCCTGTATATAAAAGTTTGTAATGACCTGTAACGAATGAATATAAGGCAAAATAATGGTGGTCCAAATTGGTTCCATGGTACGTTGTTTAGTAGAACCATGATGGTCTATTTCAACTTCTCTGCAATGTTATGGCATATAATATATCAAACAGCTTGAAATGACGTGTAATGAATGAACATAACATAAAATTCATGATAATCAAAATTGGTTCAATGATACATGTTTTAGTGGAACCGTGATGGTCTGTTGGAACTTTCAATGCAAGGCTATGGCATGTAATATGTCAAATAGCTTGGAATGACGTGTAATGAATGATTATAATGTAAAATAATAATAGTCTAAATTGATCCCATGGTACGTGGTTTAGTGGAACCATGATGGTCTATTGGTACTGTCATTGCTAGGCTATGGCATGTAATATGTCAAAGAGCTTGGAATGACGTATACTGATTTATTATAATATGAAATAATGGTAGTCCAAATCGGTTCAAAGGTATGTACTTTAGTGAAACCATTATGGTCTATTGGAACTTAAGTGTGAGGCTGTGGTATGTAATTTATCAAACTGCATGAAATGACGTTTAATGAATGAACATAACATAAAATTCATGATAATCAAAATTGGTTCAATGATACGTGCTTTAGTGGAACTGTTGGAACTTGCAATGCTAATCTAAGGCATGTAATATGTCAAAAGCTTAAAATGACGTATTATGAATGAATATAACTTTAAAAAATGATAGTCCAAATTGGTTCAGTGCTACGTGGTTTAGTGGAACGATGACGGTCTATTGGAACTTTCAGTGCTAGGCAATGTGATGTAATATGTCAAATCGCTCGGAATGAGGTGCAATGAAAGCACATAGCGTATAATAACGATAGTCCAAATTGGTTTCATTGTACGTGATTTACTGGAACCTTTATGGTCTATTGGAAGTTCAGTGCTAGGCTATGGCATGTAATATGTTAAACAATTTGGAATGACGTATAATGAATAAATACGAGGGGAGATCAAAAAGTAAGTTGCACTTCCACGGTATGGCCATTTATTACACCAACTATACAAAAGCAACACGGCTGTAGCAGCACACAATGTAGGTTCACTTTTTCACATAGTCCCCAAGAGACCCTAAACATTTATCCGAACGATCAACCAACTTTTCGATTCCGGATGCATAGGAATCTCCTCCTGCGTTTTGTAACCACACAGTGACAGCCGCTTTCACCTCTTCATCGTTTCGAAATCGTTGTCCACCGAGTTCCGTTTTGAGCTTACAGAAAAGATGAAAGTCGCATTGCGCTAAGTCGTGACTGTATGGAGGAAGTTGCCAAACCTCCCACTTGAATCGCTACAGCAGTTCGCACGTTTGGCAGGCCTTGTGAGGTGTTGCGTTATCGTGCAACAAAATCACACCGGCGCTCAATTTCCATACACAGCAATGATTTCACGATGAATGTCGTGCAATTCACCCGTTTGGCCCATAGAAATCGGATTGTTGCTCGCACCTCAAGTTTGGAGTGGACATCCATTTGACGCGCCATTGCGTTTAGCCTGCTAGTCACACAAAACACGACTGGAAACCACAGCAACCGTCCTATCCGACGTCTGCGCAGTTAATGACCCTTTCTCCGCTTTGCTCGAGATTGCGAAACACAGCGCGCTCCTGCGGCGAGTTAGTGCAACTTACTTTTTGATCTCTCCTCGTATAAGGAAGAAATCATGAAAGTCCCAATCGGTTCAATGGTTCGTGGTTTTGTATAACTATGATGGTCTATTGGAAGTTTTAATTCTAGGCTATGGTATTATTTATTTATTTATTTATTTATTTATTTACGGTAAAAAATAATAATACAGCAGTGCCCAACAGAGCCAGTATGGTCCAAGACCGACTAGTTAGGTCTCTGAGGGCACAAGACAAAATAATAAAAAAATACAGTTAGTAATTAGTTAAAATACAGAAAAGACAAATAAAAATACTTAAATGCTAAAAACAGTTTCAAAATACATAAAATTAGATAAAATAAAAAAATTAGATTAATTGACAAGATTAACATGATAACGGCTACACCTAGTCATATATAATAAAAAACAATGAACAAATAAATATAACTAAAGTAATTAATAATCAGATAAATTAAAAGAGGTCACTCAAAAAAACAAATCATGTATGAAAAATATAATATCTTAAGCTATAGAACAAAGATAGGTTCTATTTGAATAATTATAAAGGTATTAGGATAGTTGATTAAACAGCTCACCAAAATTTATTGTAAATTGATATAATTTCCCAGAGAGAATGAAATTTTTTAACGCTTTGCGGAAAGCAGAAAAATAGGTAAAGAGCGAATTTCGAAAGGTAACAAGGACCAACACTTGATTCCGATTATTGAAATGCACCTAGATTGGTAATTACGTCGGATAATAGGCAAGTAAATACTTCCTGCATTATGAGTAGCATAACCATGAATATCTTGATGTAAATTAATTCTGATAGAAGGAAAAATGATTAGTTGAGCATTAATGGCTTTGTAAAAAAAGAACTTAGTTGAATGATATAATGATATAATTATATATCAGATATTTTGGAATGACGTGTAATGAACGAATATAATGTAAAATTAATGATAGTCTAAATTGGTTCAAAGGTACGTGGTTTTATAAAACCATGATGGTCTATTGGTACTTTCAATGCTAAGCTATCACTTAATATGCAAACAGCTTAAAATGAAAACGTGAAATAAAGATAGTCTAGATCGGTTCCGTGGTACATGGTTTAGTGGAACCATGATGGTCTATTGAATCTTTATTGCTAGGCTATGGCATGTAATATGTCAAACAGCTCAAAATGACGTGGAATGAATGAATATAATATAAAATTCTTGATACTCAAAATTGGTTCTAGGATACGTGGTTTAGTGGAACTATGATGGTCTATTGGAACTTTTAATGTTAGGATAAGACATGTAATATGTAAAAAGGTTGGAATTACGTATAATAAAGGAATGTAACGTAAAATAACGATAGTTCTAATTGGTTCAGTGCTACGTGGTTTAATGGAAATATGATGGTATATTGTAACTTTCAATGCTGGGCTATGGCATGTAATATGTCAAATAGCTTGGAATGACGTGTAATGAATGAATATAACGTAAAATTAATGATAATCCAAAGTGATTCAAAGATACGTGGTTTAGTGAAACAATTATGGTCTATTAGAATTGCAGTGCTAGGCTATGTCATATAATATGCCAAACAAATTGGAATGACGCAATACGAATAAATATAACGTACAATTCATGAAAGTCCAAATCGGTTCAATGGTACGCGGTTTTTAGTAACTATGATGGTCTATTGGAAGTTCTAATACTAGACTATGGCATTTTATATATGAGATGTTTTGGAATGACGGGTAATGAACGAATATAATGTAAAATTAATGATATTTGAAATTGTTCAACGTTAAGTGGTTTAATGGAACCATGATGGTCTATTGGTACCGTCAATGCTAGGCTATGGCAGGTAATATGTCAAACAGCTTGGAATGACGTGTAATGAATGAATATAACATGAAATAATGATAGTCCAAATTGGTTCCATGGTACATGGTTTAGTGGAACTATGATAGTCTATTGAAACTTCATTGCTAGGCTATGGCATGTAATAAATCAAACAGCCTGAAATGACGTGGAATGAATGAACATAATATAAAATTCATGTTAGTCAAAATTGGTTCAATGATAGGTGCTTTAGTGGAACAATGATGGACTGTTGGAACTATCATTGATAGGCTAAGGCATGTAATATACCACGCAGCTTTGAATGACGTGTAATGGATGCATGTAACGTAAAATATTGATAGTCCAAATTGGTTCCATGGTACATAGTTTAGTGGAACTATGATGGTCTATTGAAACTTTATTGCTAGGTGTCATATGGATGTAAGCAGAGTGAATAAGAAAAGATAGCGAGAACGTGAAAAAAAATATAGGTTTTATTTGGCAAAAACAAAATGATATGATTTTGATACACTAAAACTTAACTGTATCTGAAACGACTAATAAATGATAAGTTCCAAAAGTTCATATACAGTGGAAGTTAATGTGGAAGCACAAAAGACACTGGCTTCAGGCTTGAAGTCGTCACTGTAGGTCAATGCACTTGATTGATCCGAAAACGTAAATAAAAGAAGTATCTAAAAGTCAGACGTCCAATAGAGATTGTAATGGTCGGAGTTCTGGACACGAATCGAGGTAAGTATTGAAAACGTCTTTCGGTGAAAGTTCAGAAGGCTGGACCATAAAGTCGATGAAAACGGATATGTAGATTTGGAATGAAGTTATGGGGATTGCACGCACCGAGGCGAGGTTAACTCGGTGGCAATGCAAACCCGAAGAGAACTATTGCAGAAATCCTCCAGGTCAGAATTTGTATGGAATAAAGTCAATGCTGTGTACGTACTGATTCGCACTCGTAATCGAAGCCAGACGTGAACAGGTAAGATGCTTTATCGTACAGTTGAATAAAGTTGAATTGCAGAACCTCGTAGATGCAAGGGAGAAGAGTAGCTCCAAGCTGAAGACCTCGTAAATTATTTAGCTGAAGGCGTAAATATTTGAAGCACTACGATATGGACGCACTCTAGCGAGGGAACATCGTCGACACAAGATTTACCACTTCGTACACAATAAGGCATCTGGATCACTACTCTTTTAAATATTAAATAGTAATCACCAAACTTCTGGTTTTTCTATATTTTCACACGAGCACACACATTGATATGATAAAACGGCAATGCAATAAACACTTTTCATTGCCCCATGAATATCAGCACAATTCACTTGTAGAAAATCTTATAAGCAGTAAACCCATATAGCAATTAGAATACACAACACTTTAATGATCACTACCACTCGCAGGCAGAATAAATGAGGTAACTTTTCCTCGACATTAATCAATGATGAACCACACACAATTCTAGTAGAAACTGACATTGAGTGACGCCTCTCCACGAAACACTCGGATTTCACTTGCACTGAGGCAAAAAAAAAAAAAAGACAATCATTAGATACGAGAAAATCATACAGATGAATCACTCCCTTCTATGCACATGAATGCGCATCGCCGCCTCTTCGTCCAAGAAAAATCATGGCCCCGTTGCTAACAAACCAAGGTCGCATTCTTGCAATCTTTCCATCAATCAGGGTTAAAGTTGCTGTCCGCAAACGTAAGACGAAACTCGAGGAAACACGCCTCCTAGGCCATTGGACAAATAAATGCGTAACGACCACGGATATACTCCAACGATGGATGGGCTATAGCGCATAGACGTCGTGCTGGAACGCCGCGTGAAACAATTCCTTTTGTATAGAGAGAATGTTCGCTTCAATAACGGTAACGTTAAATACGGAGTTATCGTATTGAGGCGTGAATTTGTACAAAGTTCTAGGTCCTACCATAATTTATACGAAGCCTCCGTCCGCTCCGGGATTCGTTTGCCTGCGACGGGAGCTCTCCATTCTCCGCTGCGCCGGGGGCGTTATATGAAAGTGATACGTTGAAATCCTCCGGGATCGTCTTTGCTGTGGCTTCGTTGTCGGACTCCGTAATAATTTGCTCCACTATCTTACAGAGCAAATTTTGCCATGGCTCACTGGTGACTTGCTGTAGGACAGGACGCCTTTCTACACTATCCTCCCGTCGTCGGAGAGAGCTCGTCACTCACCGGCAATTGATATCGTTTCGTCGGGCTCCTCCCCGTAGAAATACGGCTCGCTCGTCTCCTCCGTCCTCGGGGAAAAATCCTTTACGTTCTCCACATGCGGCCGTTCGCTCCGTTCACCGCCTTTAACGGTAAAATTCTGTTCTTTTCCATCGGCACGGACAAACATCTCAGTCCTTCCTGACCGCTGCCATGACACATTCTGATCCTCCCCGCTTCCGTTTTTACGTCGCGCTTTCGGTACGGCTCTCCAAAACTAACGTCTGCTGGCCGCGTCATCACTTTCTCTCAGTTTCGGAGACGCTCTCTCTGCTGAGATCCACGTGACACTAGGCTATGGCAAGTAATAAATCACACAGTTGGAATGACGTGTAATGAATGAATATAACGTAAAAGTTTTTGATAGCCGAAATTGTTTCAATGGTACTTGGTTTAATAGAACCATGATGGTATATTGGAACTTCAATGCTAGGCTATGGCATCAAAATATATCAAACAGCTTGTAATGACCTGTAACGAATGAATATAAGGCAAAATAATGGTAGTCCAAAGTTGTTCTATGGTACGTTTAGTGGAACCAGGACGGTATCGTTGAACTTCTTTGCAAGGATATGGCATGTAATTTATCAAATATCTTGAAATGACGTGTAATGAATGAACATAACATAAAATTCATGATAATCAAAATTTTTTCAAAGATACATGGTTTATGGAAATGTGGTGGTCTATTGGAACTTTTAATGCTAGGCTAATGCATATAATATGTCAAAAGCTTGGAAATACGTATAATGACTGAATATAACGTAAAATAAATGATAGTCCAAATTAGGTCAATGCTGCGTTGTTTAGTAGAACCATGATGGTCTATCGGAACTTCA
>JAHWFO010013641.1:795-11393 GCA_023313115.1 Rhysida immarginata
TGGGGAGTTGCCATGGAAATGAAGAGTTCATTTCTTGAGCTCTGGAGGGGTGGGAGAGTGCAGGACTAGGAATGCAGGCCTCTGATTGGTTAATAATCTTAGGCGGGAAAAAAGATCTCTCATGAGAGCAACTGGAACCAGAGAGAATTGTAAAAGGAGACTTGGCATTAGCTTCTACTTTCTGTAATGCGATTCAGGATCTCAGTATGCAATGCGCTCATCAAGTTTCCTCAGTTCGTCAGATGGAGCCACTGTAGTTTCAGCAGTTTCACTTTCGAACAGGAAATGGGAGCTGCTAGGAATTAAATAAAGAGGAAATGAAAGCGATGACCCGTGGTTAGCTTCCAGAAACGCAATGTTTGCGGACAAACTCGGCAGCCAAATCGTATGTTGTAAGCTGCTGCCGGGCTGAAAATTTGTTCAGTCTTCATTAACTTAAGTTGTATTTCATTTAATTATTTCATTTAATTAAGAATAATTACAGAATCCAACCAACCAAGGCCAGAATGGCCGAAGGCCGACGAGGTAGGTCCCTGGATGGAGGGAAAATAAGAAAAACATTAGAAAACAATCAGCATAAATGATAATATGAATGCGATAGATTAAAAGGGATTGTAGTAGAAGTTAGAAAAATATTTCTTCAGTCTGCCTTTTGAAAATGGATAAGGAAGGGGAAGAGCATATTTCGATTGTTAGATTATTCCATAGTCTGATTCCTGCATTAGTAACGCTCTTAAGTTGGTAAGAGCGTTTAATCAGAGGGAAAGTGAGAGAGTCATTATTCCGTAAATTGTAAGGTCCTAACGATTTAGAGTTAGAGTAGTCAAGGGGAAGAGAAGAAACGAGCTTGTTATTTAAGGCTTTAAAGATTAAAAGTGCAAGATAATAAGAGTACAATTGAAAGATGGGCATAATACCTGCTGAGGGAAATAGATGGGAGATGTGGTCGGATCTTTTTAGTTTGAACAAAATTCTGACAAACCATTTCTGAATACGATGTAAGAGTTTTAAGTTTGTTTTGGTGGTACTACACCAAAATTCAAGGCCGATAATAAGTGATGATTGAATGAGAGCAAAATAGAGTAGCAGCAGAATGTTTTTAGGCAGAAAATGAAGCCGTCAGAAAAGACCGAGCCAGTAGTTTAAAGTAGAACATAAGTCATTGATATGGGCATCCCAAGAAAGATTATAAGAAAGATGAATTCCTAGAAGTTAATAAGATTTAGTAGGAATGAGTTCCTTTTATTATAGCGTAAGGTAAAATTAACTAAGTCAAGCTTTTTGTTATGTTGGTGGAAGACTATATATTAAACTTAAAATATAATAGAGCTAAACAGTAACAGCCCTAGAATATGGATAATCCATTTGCTGGAAGAAAAATGGTTTCAGTTTTGTACACAATATTCGTGAAATGTTTTATTTTTGGTGTTTTTTCAATTGATCCATCCATTTAGGAGATAAAGGCCCTGAAAGTGTGGAACTTTTAAAGTTTTGATATCCGGACAATTGCCACCCGGACAACCGCCACCCGGACAACTGCCACCCAGACAACTGCCACCCAGACAACTGCCACCCAGACAACTGCCCCCCAGAAAACTGCCACCCAGATAACTGGACCAATCGTCACCTAGGACAATTACTACCTAGGATAATTGCCACCTAGGACAATTGCCACCGAGGAGAACACCCTCCTAGGACAATTGCCACCCAACAATTGGAATTATGTATGGATTGTTTTTTAAAAAGTAACAATTGTTTTTTATAGAGTTGGACATGCTAAACATGAAAAACGTGGCCAGAAACGTTACTAACTTGTAATATTTATTAAATTTGATTTTAAAAACGTGGAATCCATGCCCTATTTGTAAACGATTTATTATTCCAAATTTGTGATTGGGTTTCCTCGACTTGAGAATAACATTCAATCGGATTCACATTTCATATCGTCGAACTTTTTTTTATTTAACAGAAAAATTACTTACGGATCCAGAATATAAAAAGGGTTAATATGCCGACTATCGCCATATTAATAGTTGAGGACTTCTAGTGAGTTAATTAAGACTTAGTTTCGGCTGAAGTTCGATGACTAAAGTTTTTTCCTTGCTTACATTCGCCTTGATCATTAACACCTTAGAAATATATTTTAATATGCCTGTAAACTTAAAATCCTGGCAGAAAATATTTTATTTTGAAAGAAAAATTAAAAATGTTTGTTATTTAGTGGTCATGCGATTGACCATGTTGTTTTGTATTTATGCGTTATTACCGACTTCAAAAAAGGAGGTTCTCTGTTTGGCCCATGAAGTCTGTTCATTTTTTTAAAAAAGTTCTTGTTATATCTACATTGCATTA
Source organism: Rhysida immarginata (assembly GCA_023313115.1). NCBI lineage: Eukaryota > Metazoa > Arthropoda > Chilopoda > Scolopendromorpha > Scolopendridae > Rhysida > Rhysida immarginata. The sequence continues at coordinate 3,148 of JAHWFO010013641.1, forward strand.
AATGAAAAAAACCTTACACTTGAAATACAGGGTGCATTATGAAAGTAATGCGCATAATTTTATTGTGACGCGACTATCCATTGAAGCACGCTCGGACTGCTCAAATAATGTGGTGGGGGGTCTGCCCTTCCAAACGCGCCCGGTCTCAGTTTGCTCCATGCAGTAGGAGCGGTAGGACGTGTTTTCACACGATGTCTGTTTTTCGATTGTGTCACATTACGATAGAGCGTTCGCTGGAACAGCGGTGCGCGATCAAGTTTTGGGTGCAGCTTGGGAAGAATGCAACAAAAACTGACATCAAAGACGTCTTCAAGCTCCACCACGACAATACCCCCAGCCACACGGCCTTCGTCATCACCAACTTCCTGACCCGGAGCAAGACCCCTATTGTACCCCAGCCTCCTTACAGCCCTGACTTGGCTCCATGTGACTTTTTTTGTTCCCTCGACTGAAGAGAGAGCTAAAGGGAAAGCACTGGGAGTCGGTGAAGAACATCCAAGCTTATGTTACAAGGTTCCTGAAAAACATTCCAGTCGAGGAATTCCAGGGTGCCTTCCAGGTGTGACAGAATCGTCTCCGCAAGTGTATTGATGCAGGAGGAGACTATTTCGAAGAATTTTAACCATTTGTACCAAGCGGATCTATAAACCTATTTTTCCCAGAAAATTCGCATTACTTTCATAATGCACCCTGTATGTGATAATTTGCCGCATGAATATTGTAAGCATAATACTTAAAAGTATATTGTGCATAACTTTTTTAGATATATTTAAAGAAAGAAATAAGAAAAAAAGGTAATTTAAAACCAATGAAGTTTATTTATTATTTTATTAAGATTTAAAAACAAAAGTGGATACTGAAATATATTTTTGTGTAGAGTACAGTCACGAAAGTTTGTTTTATTTTATAGTCTTTTGTTTTTCATATTGTACTTCATATTGTGTAAATTGAAAATTATGAAATTTTGAAAAAACTTTGAAGTTGTGAAATTGTAAATTTTACTGAATATAGTACTGAATGAAATAAATTTACTTACTTACTTACTTACTTTTCAAACCCGCTTATCCGTTAGGGTCGCGGGGGCAGCAGCCCTATGGAGGATCTCCAGCGATCGCGATCTTCCGCCATCAGGCGCATGTCCTCCCTGGTAATATCCAAGCGACTCGAACCCAGATTCTCCATGTAGTCTAGCCACCAGGTTCTAGGCCGACCCCTTGGTCTCTTACCCACCGGCTTGGAAAATAACAACTGCCTAGGAAGACTAGTTTGCGGCATCTGTATCACGTGGCCATACCAGCGCAACTGAGATCTCTCAATGCGGAGAAGTAGCGGCTCAACACCTAAAGATTCCCTTATTGTGCTGCTGTACACTCTATCTAGTAGGGTAACACCTGCCACACCTCTCAGGACTCTCATTTCGGCCGCTTGTACCCGCGATCGCACTCTTTCGGTCATTACCCAAGCTTCATGACCATAGGTGAGAATGGGGACAAAGATAGATTTGAAGACGGAGAGCTTGGCTTTGTTACCCAGCTCTCGTTTCGTTACCACGGATCGCCACAGTTCACGTCTGACACAGCTTGCTGCACCGATCCGAGCATCCAATTCTTTCTCCTGCCGTCCATCACTCGTGAATGCAATCCCGAGATACTTGAACTTCTCCACCTGTCTCAATGAGGCTCCCCTAACATGGAGAGCGCACTGAGCAGGCTGTCTTGAAAGAACCAGAACTTCGGTTTTAGCCACACTGATCTTCATCCCAGCTTCTTCACATTTGGATGCAAACCGGTCTAGTGCATGCTGAAGGTTCGCGCGAGAAGACCCAAGCAGGACAAGGTCGTCCGCAAAGAGCAACCTCTCCACCAGGCAGTCGCCCACACAAACACGCTCATCGCCTCGGCTGCCCCTGTCTATCCAGTCCATAAAGATAATGAACAAGATGGGCGACAGTACGCACCCATGGCGGAGTCAAATAAATTTACTAATTAAAAAAATGTGAATTTAATGGAGATTCTAAAATAGAGTTTTAGTTAAGGTTTTTCCCACAATAAACGAGATAAAGTTAAAATTGAAAGGGATAAATCATGATGAAATGACAGAAAATTCAAATTATTTAAATTCGCAATGTCCTGTCTATTATGGAAAAACCATTTTAGAATCTCCATAAAATGCACATTTTTTAAATTAGTAAATTTATTTCATTCCGTACATTTTTTAAGGATTTTTATCGTGTTTGAAAAAGTAATAAAATTCTTAATATCACAGAAACGGTGAGGTTTTTACTAAGATCTGATTTTAATATTTAGGTTATGCCATATTTTTTTGATATACCCCAGCTATTATCACTCAAATTTTCCTTCACTCGTCACAGCATACCCTGTATATGTTTCAGTTTGAACTTTTAATAACTTTTATATAAATATAAAAAAGATGGGTGGCTTCTGAAGAAGCTAGAATTGAATAATCTATCCCCGTGATTAAATCATGGCCCCCCTCTAACTACATAATCGTATTTAGAGGGGGCCATGATTTAATATAATTACATAAAATCTGCCCCATACATGATTTAATTACATAATTTAAATAATTTTACTCTCAAGTGAACCCCAATTTGCCACATGAACTAACCAATGAAACTTGATGAAAATTTTAAAAAATGAAATTAAATTTTTTTTTCAAAATTTAAACAAAATTAATTTTTGTGAATTATGACTCCAATAAATTGCTGAACCATTGTTCAGTTAAGTGCTAGTAAAAAATGTTATTTATTATTATAGACGAAATATTTCTTTTTACCGACTCATTATCTAATTGCTGAAGTTATAGCACAAATGAGTGTGATAACTCCAATGGCAGTTTTTCAAGATTTCTCGAATTAGTCCGCCTTCCTTCATGGAGTTAACTTATATGCTATAATTTTAAGTAATTAAAATCGAGGAATGGAGTTTAATGAAGAATTCAGCAAAAAATAAGAACTTTTTGTCACCCCCCAAAGATTTTATTTTCTTTATTTATATTTTCTTTATTTATATTTACCTCAACATTTTCATCACTAAATCTCTCTATTACCCTCTACGTGAAAAAATTTTATTTTTCATATTTTGCATTGTAATTTGAAATTTCAAGTTTTCAGTTTAAAACTTCGTTAAAAATCTAAAGTAAAGCATTCTAATTAGAGCTCTCTTCTGGAGCATTTTGGGTGGCATTTGTCCTGGGTGGCAATTATCCTCGGTGGCAATTATCCTAGGTGGTGATTATCCTAGGTGGCGAGTGTCGTAGGTGGCGAATGGTCTAGGTGGCAGTTATCTGGGTGGTAGTTTTCCGGGTGGCAATTATCCAGATACAAAAACTTTAAAAGTTCCACTCTTTCAGGGCCTCTATCTCTTTAAACGGTTGGATCAATTGAAAAAACACCAAGAATAAAACATTTCACAAATATTGTGTACAATCTGAATATATCATTAAAAACAGGTTCCTATTTAAGATTTCAAAGTTTCCCCCTCCCCCAAGACCCCCACACTAATGAATTCCGCCCGTGAAATTGAACATTTGTATTGGGCATTTTTGATTTGGACATTTTTTCGTACAATGCTTAGTTTCCGAGATATTCACTTGTCTCAAGATAAATTTCCCTGTATACAGACCAGCAGAGGCACCCGGCATTGCCCGAGATAATTAGAGTTGTAGGTAAACAGAACAACATTAGTTTTCAGTAATCCTATAATTGCCTGCTGTAGAAGAAGCTCTCGCTGTTCATCAAGCCCGGATAACCTTTTATCTTCTCTGACCAATACTCGTTTTGTTTTCGGTGGCTTTTCAATAGATATGACTTAACGTGTATCCTCCAAATGATTATTAAACAGTACAGTTGTGTGCGTGTTGATTTGAAGAGTCGAGTTGATGTATGTTTTGTTATTGGTTATGTCATAAACTGTCGCTCAAGACAGATGCCATCCTAATATATGCAACTCACTGGAAGAGTAAAGGGAAAGTTCTACCGGGTCTGGAAGGTCTACACGCTCAAGAAGGTCTACAAGCTCAAGAAGTTCAATAATAACTGAAATTGTTTTTCAGTTATTCTACAATTTCCTGCTGTAGACAAAGCTCCCTTTGATGAGATGTTCCCACACCAGGATAACTTTTTTCTTCTCTAACCAATACTCATTCACTTCTTTGGTGGCATTTTGATAGACACGAATTAACATATGTCCTTCGAACGATTTCTCTGGTCAACAGCACAAAAATTTTGGTTGCCGAAAATGTTTCAACGAATTTATAGAATCTGCAAGAAGTTTCTTCGGATTGGCTTTAGTTCTTGAGATACAGATACAGAGGCACCCGTGTTAGTAAATTACGTGTTTATGCCATTGTTGATACATATTGTTGCACAAACTTTGCCTTGCATTATTGGTCATGAGATACCTCTTATTAATATGCCCTGCCATCATCAAAAATGTCGATTTATTATCGACAGTTATTATTTTTTGAAATCTGATATAGACAGTGACCTAATTCTTGCTTTGAAGATCAAATATGCAAAATTTTATAAAGATCGAATTAAAACTGTAGATTTTTATAAGAAAGAAATAAATTAACATCCTTATTTATATGCAGGGTGGTCTTTTTAAGTATGGACATGGAAATACCTCGAAAACAAAGAATGTTATGAAAAAAAATCCCAAATCAAAAGTGAATTACTTCGCAGGGGAAATTCATTAATCAAAAAATTAGCCCCCCCCCCTGTCTTCTTGTGAGGGGAGGGGTAACTTTTAAATCTTAAACAGGAATCCCTATTTTAATGGGATATTCAGATCGTACACAATACTAGGGAAAGTTCTTATTCTTGGTATTTTCTGAAATGATGCAACTCTTTACAAGTTAGAGGCCCTGAAAGTGTGAAACTTTTAAAGTTTGAACACAATTTTTTCGATGAAGACAAAGAGGTAGAGAGCGGATCTTACTGACATTCCTATTCTGTGTAATGGTTTTAAGAATCCTAAGTCAGAATTTCAAAATTCTAATATTTTTCAATACACATGCACAGACACTGTCTCCATGAAACTGATGCCCCAAATACTTTGCCGCTTATGCTTTATTATCGATTATATCAAAAACTGTCGTCCGAAACCGATGGCGTCCTTAAATACCCAACACACCGGAAGATGAAGAGGAAGCTGATGTCAGGTCTAGAAGGCTCTACAGATTTTAAAGACTCCAAACATACAAATCGTCAGAACGTTTGTTACTAAGCTGACGGGTGACACATATATCTGTGTACCTCATCAAAAGCGACTGTCTAATGTATATCGTGCTGTTACACTCATTTCCTGCTCATTGTTAATTCTTGGAAATGAATGTTCTATTAACAAGGCAACAAAACATTCTATGATCGCATCATCTTTAAACTATTGTTGCTTCATATCCGCATCGGTTTTTATGGCAACAATATTTCTCCAGAGTTGATGTGGAAATATCTACATATATAAAGTAGGATATGTGTTTGTTTGTGAGTAAGTGGGTGTGTTGTTTTATTCTACTCTTGATGAAATTTTGCATATTTGACCTTCAAAGCATCAGGAAGGTCACTGTCTAATTCAGATTTTGAAAAATAATAAATATCGAAAATAAATCAACATTCATTAGGATGGCAAGGTATATTCATGAGAAATATCTCATGATTCACAATGCAAGGCAAAGTTTGTGCAACAATAGTTATCAACAATGACATCAATACGCATTTCACAAACACCCTGCACGGACCAACAATATATATCTCATGACCAACAATGCAAGCCAAAGTTTGTGAAATATAGATAAGTTTCAGTTTGTAAATATGCATAGAATTCTTGTTATTCAGGCTTTTTTTAGAATTGAGAGTTCTTGGTACTTAACAATTTCTTGAAAATCTTTAAAAATGATCAGTATCTGGAGATAATGGAGAGTTAGTGGACTATTGAGAAAGAGTGGATAAATGATATAGGAAGCACTCCTTTAGCTCCGTGCTGTATTCTAGAAATAGTATGCAAGTAAATAGAGAGAACAGTGGGAAGTGCAACAACATCAAGTGTTCATCTAAAGTAAGATTACATGACTAAGAAATTATTTAGACTAGCAGTGGCATACTTGGAGAGATCCATCTATTGTGAGCATTAAAAAAATTTTTTTCGGAATTTTCATTAAGAATTTTTACTGTGTTTATTTTTAAGATATTTCAAAATTTAATCAAAAATAAGAGTCAGAGCCACACTATAGTTATCAAGCTTATTTGGTAGCACAGCAGACATTTTATAAAAATACGTTTTGACTATATTCTGTATGAATGTGAATATTTTGGAAACTGAGAAGCTGATAATGCTTTGATTGAACATGCGTTTCCAAGTATTATCAGTAATGAGAATTAAATGATGATGCAGTGACAGGACAAAAATAAGGCAGCATCTATTGAGGAAGGAAAAGAGTCACACGTGTCTCCTTTGAGCTCCCTATCAAACATCCAGATGAGTGGCAAAAATGTATGTGCCTGGAAAGGAAAGAGAAAGAACGAGTATTTGTCAGAGAAAACTCTGCAGCTAAAACAGAAAAATCTTTACTGGCTTTGGAAACATCTGAACAATGTGTATAAGAGCTTCTACTTAAAGGACAAGAAAAACTTTATAAAGTATCCACTGATGTTCCCCAGTGGTGAAGATGGATATCATTTTAATCTAAGGCAAGTTATCAAGAGGTAAATTAAGTCCCGGTAGACACGTAGAATTCCTGTCTTTCGGGTTTTTCTTAGAATTCATAGCCCCTTCCTGCCACCCTCCCTCAATTTGAATTTACAATTTAACTTCTTGAGATTGTTCTGCTTACCTACAAGTATAATTATCCCAGGCAACGCCGGGTCCACTGCTTGTATGGTAATTATAATTTCCAAGAAACATCTCTCTTCTTTGGTGGCAGTAGATGCATATGATCGTTTGCGTGTGTGTGCTCTCCAATCCCAACAGTCTGAGTTGCGTTATTCACTACTTGGTAATCTGTTGTTGCAATTGCACTCTGCTGTCGATGACTTCAAGCAAAAGTTAGAAAATCATCACTTTATATGATCTACCAGTTGCCACTTCTTCGGATGACATACTCATCTGTTCAGTTGTGTGCTGGCGAAACCAATAAACTGAAAGGATGGCTTCCTTTGTCACCTTTCCACTCTTCTTCAATAGTCTTATAACTCTCCATTATCTCCTGTTACTGCTCATTTTTAAAGATTTTCAAGAAAATTTTAAGTTCTAAGAACTTATCAATTTTAAGAAAAGCCTGAACAGTAGGAACTCTATGCATTGTTACAAATTGAAGCTTATTTATAAAGACAAACTTTGTCTTGCATTGTTGGTCTTGAGGCATATATTGACGATCCGTCCCAATGACTTAGATTAAAGGTAGACTCCGAGTCCTATTGTTAACAGCACCACAAAATTGAAGCCAATTGAAACCATGACAGTTCTTGGCAGGAGTAAGCCATGGAATATTTAGCTGTCTGACTGCTTTCTTTTTGACTTTTTAGGGCCTGAGGAATAATTAATTCAAAACCTTTCCTCAACGTTGTTCCGCGTACAACTGTACACATTGACATGAAAAAGAATCATAAATTACTTTCCGAAAGCATAAATCAAAAATACGTAACTAAAATGAAAATATGTAACTGAAAGACTATCGAAACGAAATTGAAATTGAAACCATGATCGAAAATTGTTTATAAAATATAATAAAATACTTCAAATATAAAGTTAACGAAAAGATAAACTTATCACTCCCTGATCGGCTTGTGAAGGAATTATTATTCAGCTACCCTCATGTTTAGCCATATATTTTGCATCATCTTCACTCACTTTCAGCCATGACGGTTCTGGGTGGTGGAGCTTTCCAATCGGCTTCAAGTGTGGCTGCCTGTCTCGGGGTCTATCTTTAATATACGTCATTGGCCCGTCCATAGTGTTGGCGAATAGCATGTTGATATCATTGTTGCACAAACTTTGCATTGCACTGTTTGTCATGAGTAACGATTTATTATCGATAATTATTATTTTTCGAAATCTGAGGTAGACAGTGACCATCCTGATCCTTTGAAGATCAAGTATGTAAAATTTCATCAAGATCGGAATAAAAGCATACATTTGTATAAAAATATAAACAAACACACCCACCCACAAACACTTTTCTTATATACAAGGTGATTATAATTAAAGTCCCTTTGTAAAAATGCTATA
>JAHWFO010013641.1:11793-23919 GCA_023313115.1 Rhysida immarginata
TATAGCATTTTTACAAAGGGACTTTAATTATAATCACCTTGTATATAGAAGATATCGATTAAAAAAAATTATGTGCCATGGTTATATTCAAAGATTTAATAGGCACATTAAATACCCATATACAGAGTGTAGAGAAAATTCCCAAAACAGTCGATTACCTTTAGAACAAAAGTTGCTAGAGCCATAAAAGTCAAGTCTGTTTTGTCCATGCATGATTGAAGAAAAGTACTCCCAGAGCCTCTTGTGGAAGCGCTGAGAACTTACGAAACCTAACTTTTGAACCATGATGATGAAAATTCCATTATGCAGGGTGTCACCGAATTAGTAGAAATTCTTTCTTTGCATAAAGAAAAAAAAGCATAAAATTCGTAAATCGAAGGAGAAAAGTCTATGTATGAAGCACCTTGTGGACACCGTACATTGGAATATTCACGTACAGAACAAAAAAAGTATGAAGTTGTTCCTATATATTTCTTGCAACAATAAAAGATTAAATAAAATTAAACAAAACAATCACCAAACTTCAACTTTACCGGAGGCTCGAAACAAACGTAGAAAATGATAACTAGGTAATTAGTCAGTCAGCACTCGATACGATGCATAGCTAAACAATTCAACCCAGAATAGTGTCATCTGTTCCTGATTCAATATCAAGTGCTTGATGGAGACTTGCTTTAGCCTATGATGGTCGTGTTTGCAAGATAAAACATTATGTCCGCGGGTCTAAGAGAATATTTTTATGGTTCAGGAAAAGTGACCAAGGATTTTGTGATTCACTGGTAGGTGGTGGCCACTGCTCACACAGGAGACTTAATAATTTTTTATTTTCTTTTTTTAAGTTTATTTAAAAAAAAGATAGGTTAATTACATTCTTGAGAATCAAGTTAGATTGCACATTTCATTCTTTATTAATTCAGAAAAGGTATGCTTCAATAATCAGGAAAATTTTCACTTTATATGCATTCAAACAAATGTACTAAACATTGAATGGGTACGGCGATAGGGGCTTCTGTCTGTGTGTAGCTCGCATCTATCTGCACAAATCTGCAGACTTTTTCTAGGAATAACCTCAGCAGGAGTCATTTCACACATGAAAGGAGGCAAAAAATTAGAGATTAATCACGATGACTTCACTTCAAATAAAAAAAAAGTTGGTCTAATAATGCAAACATTTTGGAATGTGGCATGTTAAACAAGATATTCAGAAATTGATATCCATAAAAAATCTTCATGTACAACTTAAAATTACGAAATATATCCAACTAATATAAGTCAATATGCAATTAATTGTTCCAATGCCAGTTAATTATATACCATACAATGTTCAATGCTACCATCCCAGGCTCATCAGATATATGGCGGCCTTAATTGAGTAATGGCCAATATGGCGTCAGAGCGTCCGAAAATATTTTTGCTCTAAAGGAAGTCGTTCTTTCCTATTTTATTCCGATGAAGCTTGCAAAAAATACAACGAACAGAATCCCCACGTCGTTTTCTTTGGCATCACTAAAGAGCATGAAACAAAAATCATAATTATCAAAAAAATGTTCAACACAATTTGAAACTTGCCAAATAACCGCAATCCCTGTGCCTCTTATTCCTTCCAGAGGTAATCACCCTGGTCACTGGAAGACCACTGCCAAAAAAACCTTTCCCGAATGCCCGTGTTTTAATTAGCACACTCTTTACAATCGAGTTGCTAGCACCTCAACACTTGGAACATGTTTAGCTACACGTGACTGTGAAGATGATTGTTGCCACTTATTAACAATTGTTCATCTAAAAGTGCAAGATAAAAAGAATATGATAATTACACATTTCAAGACTGTAGGAGGTGAATCAAACTGTGACAAAAATTTGTCATATACTTTATTCCTTAATTAAAAAAACAAAAATGAAACAAATATATAAAGTAACCACAGGATAATTGAGATTCCTGTAATGGTTATACAATAGTTTTTTAAAAAGGAGATTCCTGTTTTCTTCGAACATAGACGAAACTCCTTGCTTTTACATAGACGAAACTCCTTGCTTTTACATAGACGAAACTCCTTGCTTTTATATAGACGAAACTCCTTGCTTTTACATAAACGAAACTCCTGGCTCGTATGCCGCTCTTCCTTTTTTCTAAATTAGCTTATACTTAATAGTACGATCATGATATCAGAATATCGAGCACCATTGATGTCAACATACACATCTCCAAGCCCATCAACTACAACAAATGGCCCCAGAGGGTTATTTTTTTGTTCCTTCCTTCGCTTCAACCAGGGGCGTGAGTATGACACTCTTCTGTGTCGTTCCTTTTCAGGTAGCTTACATGGGAGATTTTTATGAACACAGTTTAACATCATGGAGAGTCTGCCTCATCGCAGAGCGGTGAAAATTAATGTTGTAGAGCACATCAATACCAAGTCACTCTTGTACTTTGTGATATAGTCACTTTTTAGTTTGTTGTAATAATGTTTTTCTGTAATGGGTTACAGTAGTCCTCCCATAGAAAAAGACTACACGACACTTTCTGGTGCCAATTTGTATGTTTTGTTCATCCCAGTGATTAATAGGCACGGGTTTCCTGCATAGTCTTTTTTTAGGACAGAAACTTCGTCGCCGGGCAAAAAGGTCCGTTTTATTGTTGCGGACAGAAGCCCTTCTGTCGGGGAGATTTTTGTCTTTATTGTGCTTAGCCCTAATCAAATGTGAGAAATCATTTGAATCTAATTATTGTATTAATTTGTGTATATACGAGGGTGGGCTGAAAAGTAATGCCTCTATGGCTGTAACTTTGTAAGGTTTTGAGAATTAATTAGCTAGAATTTGAATATTCAGATTATTTATGCAAATGAGCTATTTTATTATTCGCGTTCAGGATTGTCTATTTAGATTCAGAAGTTAAGAGTTTATATAAAGTTTAGAAGAGTTTTTATGTAGAGAAAGATTAAATAAAGTATTAACTGTTTTAAATATTTTTTATGCGTAGGTGTAAGGAGTTGTTAATAAGAAGCCGAGTTTTAAGGTTTGTCAGAAGGAGAAAGCAAGAATCAGTTTACACAGCTTGTCATATTCAGTGTAGGACAAGTGAATCGGAAACCGGATGAACAGATAGAAAGCAAGAAAGGTGAATGTAAGGATTGAACTTTGGATTTTGAAGAGAGAAAGGAGACAGGGAATGATCACGTAGATGCCAAAGTTTGATTGGCTATCGAAAAATCGAAATTGTTTTGTCAGTGATGCTAAGTGAAAAAGTTTAGTCAGTAGCAATGTAACGATTCCCGTAGCCGAGTGTGCGGCGAACTACTCATAAATTTATATACTAATTCGGCCTCCATCTGGTAATCCTAGGATTCCAGATGGGAAGTTTTAAATTTTAGTATTAATCCAGTTTGAGTTGTAGTTTATGAAAATGTAACCGTCAGATTGAAATTTAGTTAGCTCGCGTTATCGAGGTGGTTTTGAAGAATTTCTATCGAGCTGAGAACCAGCGTCATCAATTTCAATAATTTCATGGTTTGCGAGGGATGTTGTAAGAATGTGTACCGAGCCCCGTGGAGTACCCAGATCCAGTACAAGAAGCCAGAGACGATCTTCCTGTGAGCGACTCCGTTGGACGAGGACAACCCCCCTCCCGCCAAGCTGTTGTAGCAGAGAGGACGAGAGAGATCCAAGAGCGGACAGATTGAGAAGACACGGTACAGGCCATTTCCAATTTAATGTCTCAATGGCCAATTCTTTAATTCCTCACATGATTTCATTCTTTCTATTTTATATATTACACATATTATCGGAAATAGATTCACATTACAAACCGATCATCGTCCTCTTTCGTGGCTATTCAATCTCAGAGACCCGACTTCGAAACTTGCCCGCTGGGCGTTGTTGTTATCCAAATTTAATTTTGATATTGTACATAAACCCGGCATTAAAAACACAAATGCCGATGGCCTCTCACGAGTTCCTATCTCAGCAGTGGCAGAATACGAGCCGCTGATATGTAAGCAGGAAATAGCCAGGGAACAGCAGTTAGAGAAGGAGTGGAGAGGGATTCGAGACTATTTCAAGGGCATTGGCGTGAAACCATCCCCTCCCGATTGGCCAGACAAGGAAGAAAACTTTTTCATGGATGATGAAGACGTATTGTATCATATATAAAGATCCCAAGATGGAAAGGAGATTTGGGAACAAGTTGTCATTCCGAATAGTTTAAGAAACCACGTTTTGTATCTTTTTCACGATATTCCAACCAGTGGACACATCAGATCAAAGAAAATGCGAGTCAAAATTGACAAACAATATTATTGGCCAACTATGCGAGCAGATATTCAGAAATATTGTGCTGAATGTGAAAGTTGTCAGCTTCATGCAGCTCGACCCAAACGTAAAGAACAGCCGTTACAAAGTTTTCCACCAGTGAAACATCCATTCTACCGTATTGCCGCCGACATTTTGGGGCCGATTACAACCTCTTATGAAGGTTATAAGTACATTTTAGTGGTCACAGACCATTATTCGAGATATTCGGAAGCTGTTCCATTGATGGATCAAACTGCGAAAACAGTGGCTAAGGCATTAGTCACCAGTGTTTTTAATCGTCATTCCATTCCAATCCAATTGTTGACCGACCGAGGGCCCAACTTTACTTCTGAACTTTTACGAGAAGTTTGCAAGATTTTGGGTATCAAAAAACTGTTCACCACAGCGTATCATCCCGCCGGAAACGGAATTGTCGAAAGACTGAACAAGGTTTTGATACAGATGATACGTCACTACATAGAAAAAAGTCAAAGAGACTGGCCAGAATGGTTGTCGTTCTGTATGTTTGCGTATAACTCCAGTCCACACTCGTCATTAGGAGAAAGCCCATTTCTATTATTTTATGGGAGAGATCCCATCCTCCCTGGTGATATCATCACCGCACCGAGAAGACCATATTGTGGCGTTGACAAAAATTACGGCTGCGAAATTGAAGCTCGCATCAAGAATGCGTTCGATCTTGTGGACAAAATTCGAGAAGAACAGGACAAGAAAAGAAAAGAATACCACGATAAGCGTCACAAGCCTTATTCATTTAAGGTTGACGACCTCGTATATTTAGCAGTCCCACTAATTAAACCGGGGTTAGTAAAAAAGCTGCACCCTACGTATGAGGGACCATATCAGATAGTTGACCAGTACTCTCCGGTTAATTTCCTGATCAAACATGTGAAAACGGGAAAAACTAAGGTCGTCCATGCAAATCGAATAAAGCCGAAGATAGGAGACCTGCCCCAAGAGCCACGTCGCAGGGAAAGACGAGTCCGAGCTCCAGTAGCCCCAGGCGCCGTCGACTTGGCCCGAAGAGGATTCGTTCCTACCGCCCCATGCGATGCCAGAAGCCGAGCCGAACGTGGAGCCCGCGAGACCACCACCCGTCCCAGGAGGAAGCAATGAGGCCAGGAGAGCAATAAATGCACCCCCCCTCCCATCCGTATATGTTGCGTTCGAGAGGGAGCGTTCCCGAAGTGCCTTGGGTTTTGCCGTCCGTTCAAGATAAAAGAACCCCAGAAAAATTCGAAAGAAACCCACCTGGAGATGACACTAACGTTATTGAAGAGTTATTGAGACAACCAGCACCCGTGGAAAGGGAAGAAGTTCGTCTGAATGAAGACAACCGTATACCGAGCTCCGGCGAACGCCATAAAGTCGCCGCCCTGATAGAAACCCTTTCCGCCCCAGCCTCTACGGAGACTGTTGGTACCGCTCCCCTCTCAGAACTTATCTGTAGAATAATTAGAGCCATAGTCTGCGAACATTTAGGTTTTACCCAAGGATAATGCGCAGAACAGGAGTAGAGCAGTAGTGCGTCAGAACAGTAGTTGTAGTTTTTTTAATTACATTATGAGAAACTCATCTTATGATTAGCATTATTATGGCCCTTGGATTGACTTTGAATCGTATTGATTCCAGAGAGTTGAAGTTTATGACTATGGAATAATTGGTGATACAAATAGGGTAGTACAGAAGTAATAGCAACATTTTGCGACATTAATTATTAGAAAATTAAACTGTTTAGCTAACATGAAAGCCGTTGCCTTTTGGAGTTTCTTGTTACCTACTACTAAGGTTAGTGGGATACAGGTGCAAACTTTTGGGAGGTAGTGACCTGGACATGGTATTATATATATAAAATTTTTTTTGAGGAGTTGAATTACAATCGATGCCCTTTTCATGGTCATCCCGAAGAAGCTGATGATTAATGTTTTTTCAGACTAGTTTTGGCATTTAATAATGTTGCTCATGCGAGCGCGTGCGCGTCGTTATAGCTTAACAGACAATTTAGAATTAAGTTACAGTATTGTGTCGAAGGGGTAGTTCCCGAGAAATTTTCTTATGGTTGGAGCGAAATTAAGAATTACAGAATCGAGCAATCACCCAGAAACTGTGAAACAAAACAGATTGTTTTCCCGAGTGAAGAAATGTGATTCATACACCTGGAGATATAACTTTCAGGCCTTAGTATACAATTGATATAGTGAAGTTAGGACTAAGCAAATCTGAAGGCCCTGAGAAGTGTTGAAATTTTAATAGTTCCTCATAGACTGCAGCTATGGAGTGGACCCGATACGTTGTAGAGAGGTTGCGAAACGTCGCCCCTCCTCTTCAACCCTCGTTAGACTAACAGAGAGCGAGAGAAGAGACTTGAACTTTATGACTTTCCCTGTTCAGGAAGCAAGTTTGTGCCACAAATTATCAAATACTTTGAAGTGTTCCTTAAATGATATGTTGCTTTGTGTTTTCTAACATAGTATTGAATTCCCGTATTCAGTGAATTCCTGTGAACTTTAGTGAATTCATGTTGTGTTTGAACTTTAGTAAACTGTGTATTGAGAAAAAACTATATAGAGTATTAAGAACTTTTGAACTATGTGATAGGAAACTTCCAATGTTGTGCACAAAATTTTCGTTAAGAAGGCCTATAGTTTCATTTATATTTAAGTAGTAATTAAGTTACATATTATTGGTGTCCTTATACACTTTATAATACCTTAGTATTTAATGATAGTTAGGAACTGCCTAACCGATTTTTCTTGTTAAAGGAAATTGTTTATATTATACATTATCAGTAAATAATTTCTTTTTGAGTATTTTTAGTTGCCATTTGAGATGTAGGCTTGCCGGCGTCGACTCGATCTGTCTCGCTTCATCATGGAAGATGCTGCGGAAAAGCAAGACCGCCCAGAGGATTTCAGGTAAAGGTACCGCCTCGGGGCGAGGCTTTTCTTGCAGGGGGAGGTATTTATAAGGTTTTGAAAATTCATTAGCTAGAATTTGAATATTCAGATTATTTATGCAAACGAGCTATTTTATTATTCGCGTTCAGGATTGTCTATTTAGATTCAGAAGTTAAGAGTTTATATAAAGTTTAGAAGAGATTTTATGTAGAGAAAGATTAAATAAAGTATTAACTGTTTTAAATATTTTTTATGCAAAGGTGTAAGGAGTTGTTAATAAGAAGCCGAGTTTTAAGGTTTGTCAGAAGGAGAAAGCAAGAGTCAGTTTACACAGCTTGTTTTGATCGTTAGAATCATATTCAAGGATAGAAATTGTATGGGCAGTGTAGGACAAGTGAATCGGAAACCGGATGAACAGATAGAAAGCAAGAAAGGTGAATGTAAGGATTGAACTTTGGATTTTGAAGAGAGAAAGGAGACAGGGAATGATCACGTGGATGCCGAAGTTTGATTGGCTATCGAAAAATCGTAATTGTTTTGTCAGTGATGCTAAGTGAAAAAGTTTAGTCAGTAGCAATGTAACGATTTCCGTAGCCGAGTGTGCGGCGAACTACTCATAAATTTATATACTAATTCGGCCTCCATCTGGTAATCCTAGGATTCCAGATGGGAAGTTTTAAATTTTAGTATTAATCCAGTTTGAGTTGTAGTTTATAAAAATGTAACCGTCAGATTGAAATTTAGTTAGCTCGCGTTATCGAGGTGGTTTTGAAGAATTTCTATCGAGCTGAGAACCAGCGTCATCAATTTCAATAATTTCATGGTTTGCGAGGGATGTTGCAAGAATGTGTACCGAGCCCCGTGGAGTACCCAGATCCAGTACAAGAAGCCAGAGACGATCTTCCTGTGAGCCACTCCGTTGGACGAGGACGACCCCCCTCCCGCCAAGCTGTTGTAGCAGAGAGGATGAGAGAGATCCAAGAGCGGACAGATTGAGAAGACACGGTACAGCCCATTTCCAATTTAATGTCTCAATGGCCAATTCTTTAATTCCTCACATGATTTCATTCTTTCTATTTTATATATTACATTCATAATTGGGAACGGATTATTCTATCAAACAGTGGGAAGGACAATTATAACGTAACTTAGAACAGTCATATAATACGTAAAGAACCCTGATTAATTTAATCTAAATTCTGTATTTTATCCAGTTAATTATTTAATTGTATTTATTAAAGTCTTACGTCCAGATCTTTATTCAGTAGCAATATAGCAGATTGCTCAGTCAGTAGTTTACATTCATTATTATTTCGGAGCTATTAAAGCCACATGTGTATTTTACATTCCGAGAGAAATAGAACTATTTATAATTAGAGTTCCTGTTGGACATTGTTATCACTAGATATTTCTAAATTCAGTGTAACCCGAATTTCCTTGAGATATAAATTGTATAATCGAATAATTGAGAATTACATTCATACTTAATTTCATATTGCTATTGCTAATATATCATTATTGTTATATCAAGAACTTCTGATCATTGACATATAAGTTTAGTCTAAAGGAACCCTTAATTGATAGTCATTCTGTTGTAAGCCACATAATTTAATTACTAAGTTATTATTTGGAATTGTGATTACTCATTGAAACGTATAATTAGTCAAATTGCCACAAGTCATTTCTTACTTACAAATTGTATTATTTTATTTGAATCTTAATTGGAGCTTGACCAAGTTGAAATTCATATCTTAAATTATCTTTATCATTTGCATTACCTTCCATGCAATATTGTTTTATATACATTTGTTGAACATTGAATAAACATTATATGTTAAATTGTTAAGTCAGTCTAAGTGCCTATTCTTTCCTCTAGGCCGGGCCTGTTTAAGCAGAGGTATCTTTTATGTAAGTGGGATAAACCCTAAAATATCATAAACTTTGTGAATAGTATAATTCACTGGCGCAGTCTTTTACCTAACCTAATTATAATAATTACTCGACCATAAATCTATGTATATTATCCCCAGGAACCCTACAACTTTTTTATTTTTTAACCGATTCTCAAAATTCTTTTTGTATCTGATACTCACATTTCTCCTCTATGTAATGCACTATTCACTTTTCGACATAGTTCCCGTCCCTTTTCACGCATTGTACCAACGCGTGACTAGTCGGGTGAACCCGTCGGAGAGGAATTCCGGGGTTGTCGACGACACGAGGATTGAATGGCAGCTTTGGATCCTCTTCTGCAGCACGATAACACCCGTCCGCACACGATCGCCACACATCAGAGGGGGTTGCAGCGCCTACAGTTCAAAGTTGAAAAACTGCAGTTCAGAAATGAAAGATTTTGCACCTTGCGTCTTTTACCTCTTCCCAAAGAGGAAAGAGCACCTTAAGGGGCATGAGTTGCGTCCTGACGATGAGGTGAAACCTGCCGTTCGGTCTTGGTGTCGACAAAAACCCCGGAATTCCCCTCCGACGGGTTCACCCGACTAGTCACGCGTTGGTACAATGCGTGGAAAGGGATGGGGACTATATCGTAAAGTGAATAATGCATTACATAGAGGAGAAATGTGAGTATCGAATACAAAAAGAATTTTGAAAATCGGTTAAAAAATAAAAAAGTTACAGCCATGGAGGCATTACTATTCAGCCCACCCTCGTATTATTGTAATACCTTTTAATGTTTATGTGCGTGTCCAAGGTATGAGGAAGTTTCAGCTTTCTTGTAATTTTATTTCTTATCGCTTCGAATCTAGCGTGCTGGCGATGGCGTCACTTTATGCCAGAGCCTAGAGGTGACCTGCTTGAAATCGGGAAGATGAGTGAGTGTTTAACCCACGCCACCACCAGGGGGCAGCTTAACGCCCGCCTAGGATATAAAAGGACGCCGGAGAATGCACCGAGATAAAGGACATTGCGATTTGCGATTGATCGTTCAAGGTGGTCTGCATTGTGAAGGTGGTACGGATAATGTTGTAGGCGTCGATCGACATATGTTGACCGTGGATATGTGTTGCCACTCGTGAAAAGGCTTCATCCAAGACTTCCGTGTAACTTTGTGGACTTTAAATTGTAGAGGTGCGTCGCAGTTGCTATTAACAATTCGTCGGTGGACTCTCCAACAGATTTTATAAGGTAAGACTTTTTAAACAAGTCTTTTTGCTGTATCGTTGTAAGCAGGTGCGTCCTTCGAAGGACGGCAAAACCCGCACCACACTTGCTTCATGGCGACGTCAGGCGCTGCGTCGAAATCTGCTACCATTATAGTTAAACTAGCAAAGGTACCCGGCGTTGCCCGGGATAATTACACTTGGATGTAAACAGAACAATCTCAAAAAATTAAATTAAATTTTGCAATATCTTAAAAATAAACACATGAAAATGCTTAGAATTAATACAGTAAAAATTCTTAATGAAAATTCGAAAAAAATCTTTTTAAAGGCTCACAATGGCTGGACCTCTCCAAGGATGCCCCTGCTAGTTTAATAATTTCTTACTCACGTAATCTTACCTCAGATTTATACTTAGTGTTGTTGCAATTTCCACTCTTCTCTCGATGTGTTGAAGCAAAACTTGGCCATTCATCACTTTGTGCAGTCTAGCAGTCACCGATTCTTCTATTTACTTGCTGCCCATTTGCTCAATACATCACAGAGCTAACGGAGTGCTTCCTCTGTCATCTTTCCACTCTTTCTCAATAGTCTGCTAACTCTCCATTATCTCTAGTTACTGATCATTTTTAAAGATTTTCAAGAAATTGTTAAGTACTAAGAACTCTCTTTTCTAAGAAAAGCCTGAATAACAGGAATTCTTTGCATTGTTACAAATTGAAACTTATCCATATTACATCATCATTTTATGTTCATTGTTATAATTCTTGGAAAGATTGCTTTAACATTACATCATCATTCTGTGCTCATTGTTATTGGTGAATTGCGCGTTGATACCATTGTTGATGCGAACACAATGGGCCTATTGTTGCACAAACTTTGCCTTGCATTGTTGGTCATGAGATATATATTGTTGGTTCATGCAGTGTGTTTGTGAATTGCGTGCTGATACCATTGTTGATACCTATTGTTGTACAAACTTTGCCTTGCGTTGTTGGTCATGAGATATTTCTCATTAATATGCCTTGCCATTACCATGAATATCGATTTTTTATCGATATTTATTATTTTTCCGAAATCTGAGGTAGACAGTGACCTTCCTCATACTTGAAGGTCATGTATGCGAAATTTTATCAAGATCGGAATAAAACTGTAGATTTGTATAAAAAACTTACAGACAAACAGACCCACCCACAAACATCCTTCTTTATATATATAGATAGATACACGGATGGTAAAGAGTTACCTTGTGATCAAGCTTTTAAAGACGCGTGCAAGGATGCTAGATTCTATGCATGTGATATCATAATTAAAGAGCAGCTAGAGGCTTTACGTACGGTTTTTAATAACTAATATCTAGACCGTGAATCCAGGATGGAAGCACTGGGCAAGAATGTTAGTAATTTGGATACTAAAATTGATGGCCTAAAGTCGGAGATATGAGTGCCCGAAATGAAGTTGCAAGCGGGCTTACCAGTCTCGAGCATACTATTAGGGAAATGATGAGCTCCCTCAATACAACTAATTCAAATTCACCCATGATAGTGGATACCATTGAACCTATGCAAGACATTAATGATCCCTTACTTAACTGTGCAGAGTCCCTCTCCATAGATAAATTTGGGAAGAAGCATAAATTAAATGATCTAAATACGGAAGTTAATGACTGGATACTGGTCGTATATAAGAAATCTAAAGGCATGTGTATTGACAATATACACTATATGATCACAAATATCCGGACACATGCAAGTTTGCGCTCTAGCCACGATTTCATGGAAATCAATAGGGCGTTGCAC
>JAHWFO010013641.1:24319-99157 GCA_023313115.1 Rhysida immarginata
CGTTAGTTTCTTGGGTCTACCGGTTCGTTGTTGAACTGTTGATGATCCCCGGGTCTTCCATTTCATAATGACATCGCCTACTCTTGACTTGGGTATCTGAAGAAGGCTGGAAATGTCACGCACGGACTTGCCGCATAGGTGACATCCAACGATGGTTCCACGTTGGAACTCACTGAGCTCTGCCGAACGACCCATTCTTGCCAATGTCTAAGCAGAGTTGTGTCTGAAGGTGTGGGAAGCTATTTAAATGATGTGCAAGTCATTATCATGTGACATTAGGCCAATCGATGATCTGTGAGGGGTGTCCGGATATTTTTGATCATATAGTGTATCTAGTGAAGCGGCCATCAGTGACGTAGCTGCTGTTGCCTTACGCAAAACAGTCAAGAGATCTGTTCAGTCTAGTCATAGAGAAGGATACCTGTATATCCCTCCAATTATAATCCGTACTCACGGTATACCAATGAGGGATACTCTTGAAGAAATCAAGAAGCATGTGCCCTTAGAAAGCATCACAGCCCATACTGGCAGGACTGACACCATCAAAATTAAGTGTCAAACTGAAGCAATTCATAAAAAAGCAGTGTCAGGAATTAAGAGTGACAATATTTTGAAAATACAACATCACTAGCTGAAGTCGGAAAAATATGTTATAAGGAATGTTGATACAACCTATAACTTGGACGATTTTCTTGACGATCTCAAGAGGACAAATTACTTTCCTGAGAAAAAAATAAGACTGAAAAAGGCAAATGGCTCTGTTGATATGCCGCTGATCCTGGCACTATTTCAAAACACTGAGCATAATAGAACATTTAAAGAAGTCACTCGGATTAGTCAACTGGCGATGTTCGTTGAGCTTTTTAGGGGCAATAAGAAACCTCTTCAATGTTACAATTGCTTCAGATTTGGACACGTTTCCATGGGTTGTACTAGGCTACCCCGTTGCAATAAGCGTGCAGGAGACCATCAGTTCAGGGACTGCAAAAATGTAAAGGGACAGGATCTACCTAAATGTATTCGCTGTGAAGGACAGCATACGTCAAGTTTCTCTGGATGTCTTAAATATATCAAAACAGTGAGCAGAGTGCTTTTCTGCTAAGACTATTCAAGGGAGATCCTATGCATTGGTGGTTTCAAAAACTGTTGACAACAGTTTTAACCCGTCTGATTTGCAAGCTATGAACATGAAATCTCAAATTTATTATGAGGAAATCGGAAAATCTATCCCGCAAATTGTCAAATCGTTCTCTAAAGTTTAATCATGGCTAGCAGCAGCTTCGAAGTAGTCAAACAAGGAAAACTTATTAGTACCATCTGGAATGCCAGAGGCATTTCACGTAGGCGAGAGGAGTTCTTCGACCTCCTATCAAGAAACAAAATTGGTATTACCTTTGTTTCTGAAACGCACCTCAAGTTGGAACGGCCGTTCAAGCTGTCTGGATACATGATCTATCGTAAAGATAGACTCCCAAAAAATCCTGCTCATGGTGTTTCTGGTGGAGAAGATGTTATAATCAAAGAGGGTATTGAGCATGCTGAAGTCATTACTCGGAACTATGTAGGAATGGAGGAGGCCTCTATTCTCATCAACGACCTCACGAGACATGTATAACTCTCCGGGGCATGCCACTGACCCCTGTGATCTCGACGAGTTGCTCTCTGGTAATTTTCCTGTTGTTTTGGCAGGCGATCTAAACGCAAAACACCCTCATTGGAATTCCAGATGCATTAATCACAATGGTGCTACTTTATATGGTTACAAAGTAGCACTGTTGCTATCAGTCCAATCAAAGATACATATTATTGTGATCATTCGCCCACGAGCGATGTCCTGGGTCTTGCTGTTCTCAGGGGTCTCTTCAAGACGATCAATATATACACTGTTGACGATTTAACATCAGACTGTCTTCCAGTTGCCCTTTTGACTATCTTCAGACTATGGTTAACCGTCTTATGCCACGCCATTTTTTGAAGGAAAAAGTGATTTCTGTGATAACACGGGAAACTTTTTTTTGTAAAGTAATAAATGATCTTTTTGGACCAAAAATTTTTGTAATAAATTGGAGATGTTTGTTGTTTTATAGCATTTATTTCATTTTCATATAATATATTTCACTTTTGTTGGAAAAATAATAGAAATCGTAAATAATGTCAGAGAAATGAAATACGCAGTTTCAAAATTTTTTCAGAATTTATACATGAAAGTTCGCAAAAAAAAACCAGTCACATTTTAGGTGGTTTTATTCATGACAGAAGGGTGAAGAAATTGTTAAAATACATTTGTAAGTTATTTTTCTATGAATTTTCATTTGAATTTATGTCAAATTGTAATTTGAGCTCGCGAACGTAAACACGTCATTTGATAGCATTAAACAGCTATCGCGTGCGTTACCCGCGTGACTAGCTCCCCCTATTACGAGCAACGGCGCTAAGTTCAAATCTAATTTGTTCTCTTAGCGAGGTTGATGACGTAATGCAATGGCGCAGCCAAAAGTGACGTAGCGATGGGGAGGGGGAGGACGATTGCAAGGGCTCGGTTTTTTATTGAAAAGCAGGAGTATCTTCTGCTGTGTTTTGAATTGTTTTTCCCGTTCTGGACTGCGATATTGTTGAATGGAGGTGTCAGTGAGCGCAAAATATGAAAAATTTCTCCTTTTATGCTTCAGTGCTCTGAGTAAGGCTAAATGTCATTTTTTTATTACACTCTGATAAATATTTCTGTCTCTTGCTAAAAAATAAATGTAAGAGTTGAAATATACAAGCATTTTGAGATATGTAGCTGCATAAGAGATTTATTTATAAGATGAGATATACATTGCTATTTTGTCGAGTTGCAACGCTCTTCATTATGAGAGCAGCATGTTATAAATATTTTTTTATTAAACTTCTAATGTGTGCATGTGCGTAATATTAAACAGATAATATAAAGGAAGGTTTCTGTATTATATATAAAAAAAATTGGCGATAAAGTTTCAAAAGTTTTAACGTTATTGAGTTTTGAATTTCAAGCTGCGTGCATCCAATGGCCAATTCTGATACAGAGGCCAGAAATGGAAGTTTCCGGTTCAAGAATGGCTTAAATATGGCTTCGATAGCTTAAATATGGACATCCGGAATCGGTTTCCAATAAGGTGGGAATGGAAACTCTTTCATGACCTCCTTAAAACTAGCAACGGCTACACAGGGGGTGCCTCCAGCACCAATGAAATCAATGATAGAGGCAAAGACAATACCAATAATATCAACAATGCGATGTCTGCTAGTAATTGCCCTATAAATCTCGATCTTCATCCATGTATTAGGCAAATTATTGCAGAGAGGAATGCCTTCTGAAGACTTTGGCTGCGTGCACGTGATCCAATCTTTAAGAGAAAATATAATAGGCTTTCTAGGAGCGTCCACGAAAAAATAAAAGAGCTACGAGTGCAAAAATGGACTAGCAAATTGAAGAATCTCTCAACTCATGACAACTCCCCCTGGACTATGATTAGAGCTCTTAAGTATAAGAAAACGAAATTCCCAACTCTGTTTTCTCCAGACGGTACTACTCTTGCTACTACAGACCAAGATAAAGCTCAATTAATTGCTGAATCACTTAGCAATCAATTTATCACCCCGATTCCAGATACTCCTGATGGAGAGCGTGCAATCAGCGATGTTCGTGATATGTGTTCCAATTTTTATGAGGGTCGGCGTGCTCCTATAGAGCGATCCATCTACCTAATAGAAATTGTCGAGATGATCAAGAAACTCAAGAATAAGAAAGCCC
The DNA here is from genome assembly GCA_023313115.1 of Rhysida immarginata. NCBI lineage: Eukaryota > Metazoa > Arthropoda > Chilopoda > Scolopendromorpha > Scolopendridae > Rhysida > Rhysida immarginata. The sequence goes on from JAHWFO010013641.1 coordinate 28,092, forward strand.
CTGGAATGGATGCCATCATAAATAAGGCACTTAAAAATCTACCTTCCAATCTGATTCTTAACATCGTCATACTAATTAATGACAACTGGAAACTCGGATATTTCCCTCCTGGCTGGAAGGAATCAATTATTCTAAGCATTCCTAAACCAGGCCTTAACCCTTCATTGCCTACAAGTTATAGGCCCATCAATCATTACCAATTATGTCAAAGGTTCTAGAACAGACAATCCTTAAAGGTTCAATGAATTCTGCTGTGCCAATGATCTTATTCGAGATGAGCAGTTTGGTTTCCGTATGGACCACTCCTGCCAAATGGTGGCATTATCTTCCTAGACATTTGCAAGGCCTTTGATCAGGTTTGGCATGATGGTGTCATTTATAAAATTATAAAATTAGGTGACATTATCATCCTCATTCCTCTCAGACAGGTCTTTTTGAGCTAAAATTGGTGACTCCCTTTCCCAATCATGTGTGGTTAAAACAGGTGTCCCTCAGGGGTCAGTTCTGGGACCAGCCTTGTTCAATTTTTTTATCCAGGACTTTCCCGAACCCAACAAGTGTAAACTGTACGTCTACGCTTCCCGTAATCCTGCCCATGTCATCTCTCGCTTGCAAAAAACACTGCATCTCTACGAAAAATGGTTCAACAGGTGGAGGCTGAAGTTAAATGTTGGCAAGTGCAAGGCTATGTTCTTCATTAACAAACGCAGACACCCCCCAGGTTTGCTTACCCTGTACGGAAATCTCGACTGGGTCAAAGAGAATAAATATCTTGGTGTGGTGATCGATTCCAACGTCACCTGGAATCAACATGTTTCCTACATGCTGAATAAAGCAAAGAGGGCCAAATGCAGTCTGATCGCATTGCTTGGTCCTAACAGTGCTCTTGACATTGATATCAAGCTGCTCATCTACAAAATGATCATCCGCACGATCTTGCTTCATGGAATGCCAGCTTGGGCTTCCGTGTGCAAAACAAGGTGGAAGGAGCTGCAGATATTCCAGAATATTACTCTTAGAGCAATTGTGAAACTTGATCGTAGAATAGCCAACAATAATGTCATCCATGAAGATTTAGGGATGGCGCATATTGGCAAGTTTTTACAGGATACGATAACGAACATGCTCCCGAAGATGCTGAATCACAGAAATCAGTTGGTGTCTGAAATTCACAACCCTCCTGAATGCAGTAACGCTAAAAACATCGTTTGCCCAGCCATGTCCTGGAAGTTAACTTCGACGATGTCAGTAATGTTATCTTCCTCGATATTTGGATAGCCTAGTACGCCTCTGGCTTCCCCACCTTTCTATGACAATCTTCAATCAACCTTTTTATCCCCGGAATGAGGGGAAAATTCTTCAATCATTTTGAGGAGGGCCTTCGGGTTTTTTTTCAGGCTTCTCGCCTATCTCAGTGTAATACCCCTGGTCTATATATGTGACGAGTGAGTTTGGGAGCTCTGCTTCAGTACCACTCGCATTATTTCTTCCACTCCACTGCATTGTGGGCCGAATTTAAAAATTAGCTGGACAAAAGTCGTTTTTTCAACTTTTTTTTCGATGAAACAATAGTAGAAAATTGTTCTTACATGCGCAGGGAACTGTTTATAATAATTAAAACATTTTGTTTGCACGGACGTATCGAGTGACTGAGGTTTAAGTTGCTACAAGTTCGTAGTCATAACAGAATCCACAGCACCTCCTCAACAGCAGATTACATTTCATTCTTGTCATGTACTGTAAGAGTATATACGCAGTGGAAGCTTAGACTAAAATAAGAAACACAGAGCATAACTTTGGCTAGGTTTAATCTAACAATATTTATTGCAGAGGAGAGGGTTAGTACACTCTACAAAGCAAATGTTATCAAGTTGGGGCTAACAATCCCAATGAACCGGGGGATATGAAGCGGAGCAATGTCCGTTACCCCTTAGTCCCATGAGGGACAATGGTTGCGGCCCGGGCATAAACAAACCGGCCATTACAAAAACATAGATTGTTAGCACTAATAAAGAATAGAAGGGAATGACCACTGGCAGCTTGGCTGGCTATTCGTCTATTTGTTCTCCATGAGCATATGATGCATAACTACAGAATAAACGAGAAGAAAGAATCTTTTAATATTCCTGCCCAATAGGCCCTTCTCGTAACGAACTATAATTAAAATTACGTCAAAAGCTAACCTAAATAATGGCACCCCGACGCTGCAAACCCAACAAGGCATCCGAATATTCTACAGTAGAGCACGACGCTCGAGCGGGAGCAGGAACGCAAGGAGTGCCTAATGTGAGGCTATTTAATAGAGGTTCGATATCCTAAACTAGGAACGAAACCTACCTTGTATAAGGAACCAGATCGCCGAGCTCCTCCATCCATACTCCGTCGTAAGTCCAGGGCGTAATAACCACCTGTGTGCACGGTGGGGTCGATGCTGAGGGAGAGGGACGTTAAATCTTGCAGGGAGAATCCAGCGGTGACCACTAACCAACGGTGAGGGCGGATGAGTCTCGGGGCAGCAGGAACATATGCGACGAACGCGGGCTGACGCCGACAATGAGACTCCCGTCTCGAAGTGGCCGGCATTTTCACCTTTTGCTGTGGTTCGCTCCTGTCGACTCCAGTGGGCTCCTTGACCAACGCGAAGTCGTCATAAACAGTCCAGAGTTCTATTTCCAATGCCTCTGGAAAAGTCTCCAACACATTAGTAAACGAGTAACATGCTCGAGCAGTATGGCAACGCACTCGCGGATGAAGGACCTTGACTTTTTCCAACCGAGGTGGCGAGCGACCTTCTTCGTCCGGCCGTTCTATCCTCTCACTTTTTCCGAGAGACAAAGCCACCACGGGTCGTTCACGCGTGGAACAATTTTTCAACCTTTCTCCTCGGTCCCAAGCCTCCAATCCCTGATTTCAAAATTCCCACTCGTTTTCCGACACACGCGCTTTTTTCTGCACCTCTTCCTGTTTCCTCTAGAATGACGCTTTTGCGTGTGGTCGCCCGGTAAAACTTTAATATTATTCAAGGTTTTGTCATTAGATGGCGACGCCATCTTTCCATCTTTGCTCTCCGATGTTGAGGCACCATTGAGAGCAATGGCATTGCAAGTCAACGCTGAATGCGGTGACATGCTCCCCCCCCCCGCCCCCGACATTGTTTGCTACAAACAGAGGGTCGTTTAAGCGGCTGCCTGTAAAAATACCTCGAAATAGCGTCCGCTATAATGTTATTGGATGTTCGTATGTATTGTAAAGATACACTGAACTCCATTAACTATTGTACCGCGGTAGCTTTCACACGAGTTAGCTTGGGTTGAGATAAAAGTCTGGTCACTGACTGATTGTCCGAGTATATTGTTGACTGGGCCTGTTGTAAATAATGACGGCAATGGCGCGCTACGTGAGCGACCACTAACAGCTCCTGATCATAAATAGATTGCGGGTGCTCCTCTGGCCTGAATCTTCGCGATTCGAACGCGATGGGCATTAGCTTATCGCCATGCTGCTGCAAAGCCACCGCCCCAATGGCTTTCTCTGAGGCATCACACATTATGTGGAGCGCCTGCCACTCATCAAATTTTATGTATAGGGGTGCTCAGAAAGCATTTTTTCAACGTTTGAAACGCTTTTTCTTGAGCCTTACCCCAAAGAAACCTTTTGCCCTTTCTTAGCAAATTGAACAATGGCGCTGCCTTCTCAGCGTACCGCTGGATGAAAGCCCGATAAAACTGAATTGTGCCAATGAAAGTTCGCAAAAAATTGAATTGTCGCACGGTATTAGGCTTAGCCAGTCCTTGATGGCCTGCATAAAGCCTATCCTCACAACCTTTTCCTTTCTCTGAGAACGTAAACCCAAGGCAATTGACCTTGCATACCCCGAAAGCTCATTTAGCTTGCTTAAAAACGAAATGTTGTTGCTTTAGTCTTTCCAGTACCCGCCGTGTCCGTTTACGCAACAAAGATAGGGTTGGGGCAAAGACCAGCACATCGTCGAAATAAACGACCACCTCCTGGTTCAGCAAGCCCCATAAAGCCTCGTTCATGGATTTAGTGAACGCGGAGGCGGCGCCCTTGAGGCCGAAAGGCATAACCTTAAATTTGAATGACCCCAACCGAAGGACGAAGGACCGTGGCTTTTTCCAACCGAGGCGGCGAGCGACCTTCTTCGTACGGCCGTTCTATCCTCTCACTTTTTCTGAGAGATGAAGCCACCACAGGTCGTTCACGCATGGAACGATTTTTCGACCTTTCTCCTTGGTCCCAAGCCTCCAATGACTGATTCCAAAACTCCCGCTCGCTTTTCCGACGCACGTGCTTTTTTCTTTGCCTCTTCCTATTTCCTCTAGAACGACGCTTTTGCGTGCGGTCGCCCAGTAAAACTTTAATATTCAAGGATTTCTCACTACATGGCGACGCCATTTTTCCATCTTTGCTCTCCGATGTTGAGGCACCATTGAGAGCAATGGCATTGCAAGTCAACGCCAAATGCAGTGACAATTCTACGATTGAAGTGATTAGTTTTTGCCTGAGAAGCAAAACAAAGGATGGAAAAGAAAGCTAATGGTATGCGGATTTTGAATTTTATATCATGAATAAGCTATTTTAGTGCAGCTGTTTACAGCAATTACGAAAGCTATGAAAAATATTTAAGGCTACAAAAAATGTTCTGCTAGATACCGCAGTAAAATTGGTTTTAAAGGAACGTTAAATACATTTGTTTTTTTGGATTGACAACAATTAGCTGCTCAGAGTTGCTCTCAAAATTTATTTTTATTTTTTTAGACCCTCCGTCATTCAGCTGTCAACAGCTGTTCAAAATTATTCGACATAAAGGTACTTTCGATGAAGGAGCCTCTAGTTTATTTACCATGAATTTGGTTTAGAAAAGTGTTCCAAAGAAATTGAACCTGTGATAAAAACAAGTATTACGAACATTGTCAAGCAAAATTTCTAAAAGATGGTCTGATGGCTACAAAGACATTGAAAGATTCCTTAAAAAATGCCAGCTAGCTGCAGAACGATATCACTTTTCCAGAAGAGGTTTATGATGCTATACGGCACGTTAATGATATGCCATCAGCATCATTTGATGTCGTTGGACCATCAACAGGTCGTCGAGAGTTTTTCTAAGTCGAGCTACAAACCAAAGAAATGAAAGACAAAACATTTGACAGAGAATATTGGCGAGCTGGAGCTTACTTTTACATCTTAGAGCAGTCTGATGAAAGAAATGAGCTGATATTTTAAAGGAAGCGGCCCAAACTACTTCTCAAAGGGCAACTAAAATGAAAAAGCGTACAAATTGTTCACAAAATTTTAATTCATAGTTCTCAAGTGATATCTTCTTCAATACTTCCTATTGGACAGTTATCTGAGGAAGCTCGGGAAGCGAGAAATAAGGACATGAAGTTTAGAGAAGGGCATAAAAGAAAGTTATCATGTGAGAATAGTAACATGGATCTGCTACATAACTTACTAATCTCTTCAGATCTAGTTGCAACAAGTGTGAGACTCCTTCCACAGAGAAAGAAAGGAACATTCCTCAAATCCTGAAATTACTTGCCAGTCCAACTTCTGGTTTGCTAGAATCTTGAAGCTCAGAAGTTACGTCCTCTGACTCAGAAAGTATATGAATCTCCATAACTTAATAACAAAAGTTAACATTTTTTTGTTTATTTCACTGTTTATTATTTTTTGGATAGAAAACTTTCGAAATAACTTATCAATAATTTATGTTTAAACGTCTTTTATATGTTTTAAAATTTTGCAGTTAAAGATATTTTTGAGACATGCCATACTATGTAGGCATTAATTAATTCGTTGTATTTAACATTTGTAATATTTTCAACTTATAAATTTGAAAATATCGAGTAATTTTTTAAATTTCCCTTTTTTCATTATTTTATTATAAAAAGAACACTTTTATTTGAAGAAACATTTCATTTTTAGTTTTGTCCAGATAATTTAGAATTCCGGCCCACTGTGCACTGCTCGATTGTCGATTGTCGCACCGAGATCATTCCCAATCCAGAGATGAGACCGATAGGACCTATGTGAGATGGAAGCCCAAGAAGACGACAATACCGAAGCAGATGCCTTGGGACCAGGAACTATCATGTTCCACCCAGACTGGGTTCCTGTTGCGATGTTGAATTAACTAGTGGTTAGGCCTAACCTTCCCTTGGAAAGAGAAAAACCACGTGGTAATATTTGCACTATTCAGTGTCATGTGTAAATTACTAAATATATAGCCGAGTGGGTTCAGTGGAATAAGTCACAGTAAGTAGGCGTAAGTAGAAATCAAAATATTTATTGATATAATATTTCAAAAATTAGAGAATGTAATTCCTTAAAACTAAAGAACTTAATTAAATGGTAATATAATTAAAGCGCTGGAAATAAAAAGCAGTAACGACTTAGTCACTGAATGAAGCAACAACGGCAATCACTGCATTAAATCGTATGAGCTATAACATATTCGTAGGCGCACACACTAATATGAACAACTTGTGTACATATCCATCGATGATCGTAATAAGCACATAAATACAGATCACCGAAACACCAATTAAATTGTAGCACAAGGGATGAAACACTGGTATAGCATCCGTTGGCACTCACACACTAATATCGAGGATTGAATGTAAATCTGCCGTACAGCTTGCACGGTCACTTGCAAGGGTCGTAGTCCGTAAAGTCATACACATACAAAATGTAAGTAGTCACAGCCAGTAGAAATGGCTAGTCACAGCTAGTAGAAATGGTTAGTCACAGCCAGTAGAAATGGCTAGTCACAGCTAGTAGAAATGGTTAGTCACTAGTCGAAAGTCTTAGAACCTCGTTCAAAAGGCGTACTAAGCAGAACACTTACGTACTGTAAAACAGCAGAAGATATAACTTAGTCATGGATAGGTAGAAGGTAAAGTTAAGGAAGGCTACCTGACACAATTTGCTACAATAGTCGGACGGATAGCAAACGTGTGTAACGGGATGAAAAACGGTGTTCAAATTGTAATGTCTAAAGTCAGGGTTCCTTGATAAGCATAAAACCCAAATCGTGTTGCAAATATGAATTTAGTCCGAACGGCCACAATCCATGGGCACAGGTCGAATAGCGAAGCTCGTAAAATTGGAGCTCCCGCGAACGCTAATTTTGCTAGGCGTACACAAGTTCCTATATGAAATTTAGCGCAGACCAGGTAATTAAGCTGGACAAGTCAGAAGAGGATGCTCTCAAAAATCCAAGCCAGGGTGCTGCATACCATCATGGGATTTCAGTTAACGCTAGCTTACATCAGAGCAGAGAAAAATGTCATAGCCGATGCCCTTTCTCGCCATTTAAGACCGCAGACAAAAAAGAAAATTTTTTTTCACGGGATAGCAGCGGGGATGGTGTCAGAGCCGCTGACGGGAGAAATCAAGAAGAGAGGCATCGGGGCGAGTCGACTAGGGCGAAGAGGTAAGGAAGGTGAAGAGCGCCGCTCGCCAAACAAAAAAGAAAAGCGGAGAAGCCCGCCGCCCACAATTTGCATTCAACACGGGCACATTAACAAGAACGAAGATAGTGAAAGCTCATTGGAGGAAACTTTTACTATGCAAAGAGATATTAGAAAAAAGGAGAATAAAAACTCAAGTAAGAAAACACAAGAGAGGCCAGTGACACAGAAGTCGAGGAGAAGGAGGCGAGTCACACAGAAGTCTACGGAAAAGAGGTCATCCACGTCGAAGCCGTTAGAAAAGACCGATAAGCAAATGTATCTACTTGGAAACCCGGGCAGCGAGGATCGTAAGCGTCGAACGCAGCGAAAGCCCTGTGCCGGCTACAAGGTTCGTCAAATCAGAAATTTGAAACATATCCCGAGCCAAGGAGGGCAGCCCGTTGATGATAGACACCAAGCCCGGCGAAGCGAGAATACAGACGGTATTATCTCGAGGGACGGCATGGCAGAACGAAGGACTCGTCATAGAAACAGAAATTTCTATCGCCATTACAAGGCAAGTGAAAATAGTCGATTTGACAATAATTACGATTTGACTTTGAATTTGTGTGATAGTAACTCGGATCACTCGCCAAGAGATATCGGAACCTCAAGGGACGATACGGCGGAACGAGGAAGGACTCGTCATAGAAACAGAAATTTCTATTGCCGTCGCAAGGCAAGTGACAACATTAAATTTGATGATACCTGTGCTTTGACTTTGAACTTATGTGATATTGACTTGGATTACAATCTCGGTAAGAGATATCGAAATAACGATTCAGTGACTCTTGTTTCGAAGAGGGATCTAGGCACTCAAACGGATGACAGCGAAATCATCCGGCACCACAGCGACGGTAACAAACCCGGATTGGACCTCATACAAAGGGCGAATTCAGATGAAGGAATTGCAGTGAGGTGGAATTCAGCAACTCTTGCCCACACAGACGACATCGTACGTTTAACAGACGACGAGCGACCGGACGACCCATCCCCCGCCACTCATCCACTACGGGGTAATCGTTGGATTGGAAACGAGCCCCACCCTACAAACAAGAAGCCATTACGAGTTCCCGAGGACGCGGAAGAGATTCCGGAGGTGACCACGCCCAAATTGATAACGGATAGGACCACGTGCTCCGTCTCCGTCAAGGTTCCAGTGGCTACAACCGAGACGACATCGGCCCGCCAAGACGACTTCCGTTTCGCAAGCGTGCTCCGCGAAGAGATCTCTCGCAGCGAGTCGCGCTTTGCTTTCACGGCGACAGGGCAGGGTAAGATCGTTCTCAAGATTAGACTTAATCGGATTTCTAAAAATGAACTATTGATTAATCATGAAATAGTACTTTATTCAGACTTAATTCATTTTCGATTATTAACAGTATTGAACAAGCAGGCAACATTTAAGGGGTCAATTGGCATAAGAAATTACTCTGCTAATATCTTTCTTTTTACTACTGATTTCAGTGAAACTCGACAGCAACGGGACCGGTATCTCAGGAGAGAAGGATTCGCCGATACGCATCCCAGCTCTATTCGTCCCAAGTCTACAAGGCGTGATAACTTGGCAACGCACTATTGCACCCCACTTGAGCGCAATAGGAGGATTAAGGAATTCAACTGTTACAAGAATTTATGGACAATTATTTTGTTGAATTGTATCAAAAGAGTTGAATCTAGCTTAAAGAAAGTATTTAAATTATTCTGTAAATAGCAGAAATTATTAAATCATATTTGAAGCTTTTACAAGTTTTCCCCTCGTCTTCTCTCTATCACATAATCATATTTTACTTACGAAAAGTACGTGATATGAGGTTTTCTTTCGTCTGATTCATTTTCTTGGTTAGAACAGGCTTATTTAAGCCTTCTTTCCTCTGTTTATGAGTCCTCGGCGAGGGGTTTCGAGACCGAGTTCGGGATCTACTTCGCGATCTACGGGATCCATCACTCAATTTTCTTCTTTTTTCCTTTTCTCTATCTGCCGACGATGATCGGCGATTATTCGCCCTGGAGGGGGGGGGGGGAGGGTTCCCCCATGGCAACTTTCCGTCTTGTCGTTAATGGCGATCGTTAATGATGTTTGAAAGTAAACAATCACAGAAAGGAATTAAATAAACTTTAAATAAACTTTCGGATTCTTTTATCTTACAGATTTAACTTAATTATTGTTTTTATTCGGTTCGCGGCAGTCGAAAGTATTCTTTTAACTTTGTGAAGAGGCGGAACGCGGACAACCGAACGACTCACACCGCCATTTTTCATCTTCCTTGTTTTATTTAAGTTGTGTGTTCTCTAACGTTGCAACAATACCCGTCGTTGTTGTCAGAGGGCTTTGTTGCAGCGTGGAGAATTTTTTCAAAAAGAGCGTTTCTTTTATTACTTTTGGTTGCGCGCTTGGTGTTGCTGTTGGAAGCGAATGTTGTATGAAGAAGCAAGCTTCGAAAGTGGACGCTTAGAATGTCAATTGTAATGTTGAAGCTTGCCTTTTATGTAAGGTGTTAGTGACTGTTATTATGCAGTAGCCAGTATGGTTTGAATCGTTGTTAATGATTTCACTAACTCACACATTTTTTCTGTTTATTTTGCGGATGCAACATGGGTGAAAACCGTTTTCGATCGCAGTCATGGCGCGCATTCAAGGAGCGGAGGATAGCATATCGGTTTTTCGGCGTGCACCTCTCCTAAGATAAGAAAACGACGAGATTCTTGGTGAGAACTTTCCTTTTCTCTATATTACCATGATTTCTGGCGGCAGGAATTGCTGTTTCGAAACGTGTTGATGAAGGTTAGCAATTTTGCTTGTTCAGTTCTTTCTTCTTCTCCCTGGGCAGCTAGAGTTTGAGCCAGCACATCGCCACGCAGTACGGCGACTGTGTTATTATATGCAGGTGTAAACTGTTCACTTGTCTGCGCTTCTTGGCCTGGAAATAAGCGAGATTAATCGCGACGAGGAACTGAACAGGAATCTAGTATCAGTCAAGAGGAATTTTTACCTACCTCTATAGTGGACTCGGTTTCCCTCAGGATTCCCCTCTTGCATTTGTGGATTGGAAATAGTAATTGTAGCATAGATTCATGTTACCAGTCATGGCTGTAGAGCAGAGCGCTGTATTGGTTGCAAGCGTTGAGAGCAAGCGTTAAATACGCATTGTTAATGGGTTACCGCTTCCCCCCCTCCCTTTGAAACCTAAAGCTGCCGTTAGAATACAGTATAGGTATTTTAGTTCTTATTAAAAGAGAAGCACAGCGCGTTCTTCAGGCTGCTCTCGTTGTCTTACTCCTAGGCGCCCTAGTGGATTCTTGGTGACCGTTAATGTCAGTGCTGTTGTCCATGTGACCAGTTCAGAGTTGCTTACTGTGCTCTTGTTAACACCTGTGTTGGTAAGAAGTCAAGACGTTTGATAACGTTATACTGTTTGTTCAATTATGCATTTTCTTCACATGTTGAAGTTTAATATTAATTTTCACAAGGGGCCCCGTTGTTATATTGTTGTTTAGTATAATCTTAGTTTTCATGCATATGAATAGTTGTAATAATCCATTAATCCTATTAAAATACTTGTGTTCCCACCTCAACCACACTGCCTATTTTGTCAATCCCCAATGCCCTCTCGAGTCTCAACCCTCCCTGCCGTAGTGTGCGGTGGTTGACTTTTGGTTAGGTCGCATTCGACGACCCTCCCCCACGTGGGTGGCACACCTTCTTAAAAGATCGGGGTCTGCGCCACATACGAACACTACCATCAGCTTGCATCAAATTGAATCGTGACTCATCGGACCAGACTATGTGTTTCCAGTCAATAAGTATATTCACACCTTCCAATGGAGTGCTGTGAGTAAAGGCAGTTTTCTGCTGCCTTATATAATCAGTGCCAAATTTCGTTGCATTGGCATCAAGGACACGTCTCTAATACGACCTTCATTGAATGCAATGTTAATTGACGTAGTGACGTGTCTCTTTTCCGAAGAACCATTCTGCTCAGATGTCACTAGTCTCAAACATTTAGCAGCCGTGGTAGACCACTTCGCTGTCCATGGTGGAAGATAATGCCTGTAAGGAGATACTCTCTGTACACCCTTGATACTCTAGATCGACTAATGTTGAATACCTCCACCAGTTCAGAATGGAATGCCCCTACTTCTAGCTCCAATTATTAATCCACTTCAAACTCTAATAATTCTCATCGTGTAGCCATAATCACGTTACAAGACGTTGCAGGCGACTGCAAATAGTCTAATTGATAACGACCTGCTTATTTAGACTCCTTTTACGCGATGCAAGCGACACTTGGAAATATGCATATGATGCCCCCATGGCTTTTGATACTTCATTGTATATGAATTACTGGATTGAGGAACCAGGGATGATACAATTGAACAACAAAGATCTAGCCTTCCTATTTTGTTTATTCCAAAGATGCCATCATTATACCAAAAGGTTCTTTGGGGACATATACTTGCCCTAAATAATAATGTTCAAAAATGACCTCTTGTTTCATGTTAGCACAACAAACATTCACTCTTTTCTCCATGTTATCAATGTCGTACAGAGACATGATTAAAAACAAACAAATTAATAAAACATACACAGTAGACCCTAGGTTTGTTGATTTCGTTTGGTTGTTTGGTATTAATGTCCTTTTCAACTGTCTTGGTCATTTCAGGACGGCGTTATAGGGGCCACAAATTTTGCCTCGCAAGTGTTCTTTAATATGCAGCTGGCAAACAACTACACGGGACCAACGGGTATACTTCCCTTCCGAAGGACGTGCGTGATCTCAGTATTTTTCCCCTGAAAAAATCCTCGTCTTCCTCGGCTAGGTTCGAGCCATCGTTCTCGGGCATCAGAGGCAGGATGTTTGTCGGCAGAAAAAGTGACGTTTCGATCACAAGGAGATCGAAACATTGAAAATAAAAATAAAGTTTTTATTAAAAGAAATAGAACGACAGGAGAGACAGAGAAGCCGACCCCTCGAAGAATGGAGAGGAGCGGGCGACTCCACTTGAAGGGGAAAAAGAGAAGACGGGGAAGGAAGGTGGAGAGCGAAGGAGAGAGGGGGAGAGAGGAATAAGTTTTCGACCAAGAAGGTGGAGATAAAGAAGGGCTCCGAAGGGAAAAAAAGGAGAAAGCGGTCATGGAGAAGAAGGGAATGGAAAAGGAGTTCGATAATGAAGAATGCTTGAGAGAAACCGAATAAGTCAGAAAAGCAAGAATACGCTGACTCAAAGGAGAGAGGTTTTGCGTCTTGGTGTCGGACACGTCAAGGGACAAGCCGAGAGACAACATTGAAAAATGCATTCGAGCAGCCACCGCTGGACCTAGGGACAGGACAACCAGACATCGCGGAAATTGGTGACCTCGACAACCCAGCGGCTCGAAATGTTACCGGGACCGAGAAGAGCGAGTAGTTGCGAGCGGCAGCGTGCAGGTTGACGTCAGCTAATGCGCCTTGCGCGGCTTGCGATAGGCAGCGTTCCGGATCATCTAGCAGTAAGTGCAATACTCCGTATTTTAATGTAGTAACTGAATTAAGTCATTAACTTTTATAAGTATTATTGGTTCAGCATAGATATTTGCTTATAGGAATTATTCCGTGTTAATGATAGCGGTTCGTTTTGGCAAGGGTTCCTGCTCTTCACTTAGGGAGCGGTAATTGTAATTTTTGTACTAATTGTGGTATATTTATTTTTGCATGTGTTCTCCGCAACGTGTGAACAGCTAAAGCAGCCGACCTATCGCCCCATACATTGTGGAGCCTAGACAACGTTCCCAAACTCATTGGTCCACGAATTGTGCCAATTTCTACGCTCTTGAACCCAACCTCCGTAGGACGAACGTCCGAAGCAATTACCCACGTATCAAACGGTAAGATATTTATGCTTAAAGATCTTAAGGCCAGAGAGCCCTTCTCTTTAATCATTACTATCTCTGAATTAGTTAAAAGACCTATCCTTGATAATTAAATTCTCAAGTATTTGCTAATGCAAGCTCTTTTATTCCTCCGGACAGATTGGAGCTCCCCACTCTCCCCATAGTGGGGCATGTACCCTTCCTGGTCTTCGAAGGAATCATAAAGTAAATTCCCTCTCATTGAACGAAAGTCTAATTCATTTATTAGAAAGTTTTGCTTTTGTAATTAAATAAACTGAGTTAAATATGTTTTAATGCAACTTTATATGATAGATATCATGTAACACTTTATAGAAATATTAAATTATTATTTATTCGTACACAACGTCTTCCCTCCAAACTCTGCTGTCACTATACAACTTAAATTATTGTGACAATGTTGCATCACACCTATTTTACGGATGACTGTTGTTTTACAGTTATTCTTTGCTGCAAATCATGTAAAAATGTGAGTGAAGGCACATAAAATTTATACAGAAAGTTTATAATCAATCGCTTTTAACTGAAGCAAGAGTAAATATTTTAAAATACAAGAACGTAATTTTACACATCGCAAAATCGGGTTTTAATATTGATTAAGGTTTTGGAAATCAATCCCTCATATTAAAAAATCTCTTGTCAACACCACATGACTTTCTTGTACGCCTATTAAATTACATATTCACATTTTGGCCCAGACGATTGCAATCAAAAGGAGAGGTGCACAACCAGATGATACAACAGTCCTAAATACAAATTTTCAACATTCTATGGTTAACCGGTTTTGAGTTATGGGAGAAACATACGTACGTACGTTAGTACCGACGTCACTCCGAAACTACTCAAAATGGATTCAGGGAAGGTCAAAATGTCGACGGGCGCCTGAAAGCTTAGATGACCACTGGGTCATTTACTACTTGCTCAGTTTCTCAATAGTCTGCTACCCATGTTTCTGATACCCGGATAACTTTTTGTCTTCTCTGACCAATACTCATTCATTTCTTCGATGGCATTTCGATAGATATGAATTAACACGTGTCCTTCGAACGATTATTATAGAGCATAATGCAGTATGCTTATTGATTCGTAGATTCGAGTTGATGTATGCTTTGTTATCCGTTATGTATTCAACTGTCGCCCAAGCGAAGTAATGGCTTCTTCTATCGCTTTTCCACTCTTTTTTGATAGGCTACTAACTCCCCATTACCTCCAGTTACTGTTCATTTTTAAAAATTTTCAATAGAAAATTATGTTCTAAAAACTATCAATTCTAAGACAAGCCCGAACAACAGGAATTCTATGCATTGTTACAAATTCAATTTTGTTTTATATTTCGCAGAGGTTTAACGAAATCTTCATTACATGCCTTAATGAATCTTATTTATATTGCACAAACTTTTACTTGCATTGATGGCCAGGGTTAAATCCCGTTTTAAAAACGGGGACTTTTTTCAAGAACTATATATGAAAATAAACAACACTTTATTGAATGCTTTTTTGTCTTGTTATTATTATTGAGACGCTTTTCCATTACCAACGCCTCCTAAAGATAAGGCCTGAGCGCGAAAACGTCATACATTGTTACATCACCATCCGAAGATACGTTTAATCGCATTTCTACCAATAATAAGTCCTGAAATGCGATTAAACGTATCTTCGGATGATGATGTAACAATGTCTGACGTTTTCGCGCTCAGGCCTTATCTTTAGGAAGCGTTGCCATTACTCTCTTTGTTGTCTAAAAACTCCCAATTGTTGAAACAAATTTTGACAGTCGTTTTCGTGCAACAATTTCTTGTCTTCATTGTTTTTCCCTCTTAGAAGAAACAATCAAACTCTGATATCACAAACTGCTCCATGCAAACAAATCTCCATTAACATGTAAGAAAATCTGTTGTGGACACCACTTATACTTATTTTTGGCCCAGTCGATTGCAGCAAAAGGGAAGGTGCACAACTAAATGTTACAACAGTCCTAAATAAAAATTTCAACATTCTACAGTAATGCGAGATACATACATGCGTACGTACAGACTCATGCCGAAACTAGTGAAAATGTTATGAGGGATTGTCAAAATGTATATTTCCGTTGAAATCTGAAAACCAATATTTTTCGCAATTACAATACTTCTTCGTACAAGGAAGTAAAAAGATAAAATGATGCAATCAAATTTTCACTCCACACAATATTTCTCCTATAATATTTGTAAATGTTTACGAGTTTAGAGGCCAATAATATACTCCTCGTGTATATCTATTGATAGTATAATTTTTCATATATCTTAATAATAAAAGAGGATATTGAAAAGTAGTTTAATATTTTTTTTACAATTAACGGTTATAGCAACCAGTTGGCACGATAAATGCCTCCACAAATGAAGGTCAAGGGCTATCGTAATATGAATTTTATTATCTTTTGTTCGTGAAAAACAACAAAAAATGTAGACGTAAAAAAAAAGGGGAAAAAAACCCACCAACAGCACTTAAGTAGCGGAAGGGGAAGGTGCTTGCTCACCACAAGCTCTTATGGAAATTCTATATCTTTTATTGATTAAATCATTTTCTATAAAAGAGCTAACAATTCTTAAAGTAAAAAGGAGTGCATTCGAATGAAAATAAGAGTTACTAAATTCTTAGTATGTTTTTCAAGAATTTAACCAGAACTCGTCAATACTCAGATGTACTATGAGCCAGATACTGTGGATGCAAACAATGAGACACAGGGAAACCACTTATCCACATAGAAATTTTATTTTATTTATTTATTTATTTTTTTATTTTATAAAATCTTTATGTGGATAAGTGGTTTCCCTATGTCTCATTGTCATCAATACTCGTTATAAAGTAGCTGCAACTCGAATTTCATTAAGCAAAAGAATCTCGTTAAATAGTTTTTTCCAATTACTCTGATTTAGATTTAATTAATGTTTATTTTTGTTGTCCCTTCTACGAAATCACGAGAGTCACGTTACAAAAACGTCGTTTCCTTCTCCAATCAGTCTTTAACATTAGTTTCAATATCTCAACAATAACCCCTGGCTTTCGATTAAGAAGGTTAACGTCAGAATCTTAGACAGTCTTAAAAATTTTGGGGGACAAATTCAGTCTCTCATCATTTCTCTTCTCTCCCGCCCACTTCCACCTCTTTTCCTCCCATTTGGTTTTTCCTGCAAAACGGAACAATGGCTGGCGTGCGATGGGAAAATTAAATCTGCCGACAGTTTCTGACTGAAACACGAAATCCAAGCTTCCTACCCGGACGCCTTTCATCCTATTCCAGTCTTGTTCTCAGTAGCTGTTTATTTTTTATAAAAAAGGAAGCAGAGTTGATTATCGCTCACGTGATCCATGAAAACCCGATGGAAAGTTCCTTGTTTTTTGAAAAGGAAAACGTTTGAGAAATAACAAAATATTATAAAACGCAGCCTGAAAACAGTTAAAAATAATTGAAATGAAATAAAATAATGGAATTAGAAAAAGTTCTTTTAACTGCGTTCGTTTTTGCTTATTAATTTAAACTTAATGTCAGGAGCAAATGGTCTAGACACACGGCTATTAACACGTTTATTGTAGAAGCGATTGAGGGTAATTCAAAATGGCAAAAAATATTATCCGAGAGCGATCGAAGAAAGGGTGGAGTGTGAATTGCCATTCGGTTTTGCGTGTTTCTATATAAATAAACATGTCTTTTCTCTTTTGCTATAAGTTACCTTCACAATGGGTTTATTTTGATGAAAATCTTTGGGACAATGCGAATTTTTTTGCGAAGCAACATAACACTCCTGTCCACGTGGCATTCGATCCGTGCCAGTATGGTTTTGAGGAACGACAATGGATCAAAGTCACTAACGAATATGACAAAAGCTATAAATTTCACTTAACTCCCATAGTGCTTTTCATCTTGGCGAAATTCAAGTTAGTTTTGTTTTCTGCCGTTGATTGCCACAAGTGATTAATCAATTTTTTCCCGATATGAAATAGAATAAATTTTCTGTCATTTTTAATTAGTTTTTCATTTCACTTACTCTATTTTCTATTCGTTACTAAAGTTTAAATAAATAATCTTAAAGTGAAAACATTTTTTGAAAATGATCTTGGACGAAATACCTTAATTGGTTTGGATTGGTTTATTTGGTATTAACGTCCTTTTCAACTACTATAAATACCTTAATTGAAATGCAAAATATACACAAGAATAATAAAATAGATATAAATAAAGTAGAACTGACTATATTAAATCCAAAAATGGGAGTGCCAGCAAAAATCCTAATAGATCAACAAAACAAAGAATAAAGCTGAATAGTGAAATAAATTCCAGTTTTACGAGGTGCGTTCAAGTTCTAAAGTCTCCTAATTTATTTTTGAAAAACTATTGACCCTAGAAAGCTGAAACCCCCGTCATTTGTCCACATAGTCAACCTCTAGCCGTACACATTATTTACAACGCTGACGCCACGATTGCATTGCCGCTGCAAACACTTCTAAAGTGGTATGTTTTGCCTACTGAAAAGCCGCTCGATGAGCAGAAGCTTTATTCCGTTCTTGCATAAGTGATATTCCAGTAGACAAAACTGGTTCCTAAAGAAGCATGTGCGGCGGCTTACCAATCATGGCGTCAGCATTGTGAAAAATGTCTACGGTAAAGGTTGACTATGTGGACAAGTCATGGGAGTTTCAGCTGTCCAGGGTCAATATTTTTTCAAAAATAAATTAAGAGACCTGAGAACTTGAACGCACCTCGTATAATGCTTTGAAAGAAAATACGGCAAAAGGTAAAACCCCAATCAAGGAAAAAACAAAAGCAGAACTGATTTTCACAAATACACAAGAAAGAAATTATATTTTCAAATAAAAAAAAAAGAAATGAAAACTTGTACTCAGTAAATCAACAAGCCTTTTCTCTCGGTTAAGAGCAGTTGTATTGGCTGGGATAAAATTAACCTCGAAATCTGTTTAGACATAAGTTACCAAGTTGAATTAGGCGTACGGGCAGGTCAATGAAGAAATGATTTTAATGAAATGCTGTGTAAAAATTACACCAGCGTTGGTAAACCTTTCTCCGCACATATACGAGGGCTGTACAAAAAAGACTGAGACTGAATTTTTACTGAAGTAATACGGTCGTAGTAAGGGTTACAAACCAGCTGCAAGAATATTTGAAATCTACATCTTTTTTAACTATAAGACTATACAGTATCTTCACCGTACACGCATCCCAACTTGTTACGTCGTTTAAATTCGTTAATGGGAGTAGCATTTCGCCTGCAGTTTAAAATAGATGTAACACGTGAAGACCAATATAGAACAATTAAATTTTGTTTACTACTGAACAATATAGAATCTAAGATATATAAAATGTTGAAGCAAGCATATGAGGTTGAAGCAATTCCACATTCAACATGTTTGCGGTTGTTTAAAGACTTTAGAGAGGGGCGGCAATCAACATTAAGCGAAGGTCGGCCTGGTGAAGTTGCATCAGTTGTGATTGTGCGTTGAGATTATTGTATCTATGTAGAGCATCTTGCTTGCACGGTGCAGATGACTACAGACTCCACATTTGCCATTTTGCACGAGCATCTGCATAAGAAAAATTCAAATACTATGATTTAAACAAGAAATCATATAGGAAAAATTAAAATACCACTGTGTCACGGAATTCAATCAATACCTCGAATTCCGATGACGTCAGCCATCGCTACCGGACACGTGTTTTCTATCCTACGAAGTCGGGCGATGAACGACGACAGCAGAGACGCCAACGGATGCGACACTCGGGAGCCAATCAGAGGCAGGAGCGCGAGATTTGTCGTGGAACGAAGAACTGTGGTGAGCAGGGGAGACGTTATGTGGAAGGCAACGTGGAAGGAGCGGAAGAATCTCCTCGTGGGCAGGCAACTGGGCCCCAAAGTGGAAGAATGCTGCTAGCAATTGGAATTGCAGGAGAAGCAGCCACGACACCTTATGTGCGAAATTCATCGACTGGGTTTTCATCCACGAGCGTCCGTAAGAACGTTCCAGCGAGCAATGGAGTCCCGCTACAATGAAGCCTTCAACGTCGCCGAGCGACAGCACGAACGAGCGGAATGCGGAGTTGGTGAATTGCACACGGCAACCAGAGTTATTCGCCGAAATAGCGGAGCTTCGAATAAATCATCTGGTAAGCGCTCAATTCCTCATCGAAGGTTTTACTTGTGCTGCGAGGGAGTGTTTTGCAGAGTTGCATTATTCCGAGCTGAGTGTGGAATCTAGCCTGCAAGACTTGTGGCCGTTTGGACTTACGGCGTACGTAGACCGTGGATTCGGATTCACGTACGTAATTCGCCCTCAATCTTAAGTGTTCGGCCTAATTCATGTTCCCGTTCTTCTGAGCGGTCGAAGTGCCGACGGTAATTAATACTGCTTGAAAACTGTTGGTTTCAAATTATACGTTGTGTCTAGGCTATTTTATATGTAGTGCGAAGTGCCATTTCGTCGGGAGTTGGGAAATAAATATTTTCCCCCTAAATAAGTGAGCTACAACGTTAGCCGTGTGTTCCTTCTTGGTCAAAAAAATAAAGAGAGAAGTGCGACGAGTCATATAGATATATTTGTATATATGTGAATTTATATTCATGTAAGAAGTTATCGTGCTAGTGTTTAACAACGCATGTTCTTCCTTAAGTGTATTCTTAACCGTTACTAGTTATTGAATTAAATTGCTTTCCCATTTAAGATTAGTGTTAAGACTCTATTCACCATATTTAAGACTGTGACCCGGACTTTTAATACGCATATCAGTACAAACGCATTTGTGTTGTATATTTTTCTGACAATTCATTTGAAGACTTTATATTTATTTATTATGTATATCAAATGACTGTTTGGTTTTTGACACAGTTAGATAAGATATATTGATCTTTATATTGTGTTCCGGACTTGGACTGATATTACGTTTTCTTGTCGAGTTACTGTTACACGTAACGTGTATGTAATATTGATGGAACTTTGATAACTTTAGTCATTTCCAATTCTAAGTCATATCAAGTATTTTGCTTATGTTTGGTGGTTTTTGTAAGCAGCGCTTACTAAACGATACTTATGCATTTTTGTATAGAATAAGCTTTATTTAGCTTTTGCTTAAGGAGTTACACATTTGTAATTTAAGTTTAGAGTTAAGCTGTTTGACCTTGGTGTTTATCCATTTGGATCTTTAGTGGCCTAAGATAAGGCTTTACGATTATCTTCCTATTTTGCTTTTATTCATTAATATTTACAATAAACATTATTATCTATTTAATTCCGTCTCCTGTCAATGTGATCTCTTATTCCACTGCGCATACTTACTTTGCTAATTATCTTCACGTGACACATTGATATGATATGTCAAAAACTGAAAAGGCAGTTCACGCCAAGCATGGGCCAGCATCAATGGTATGATGCGTTGAAATGATTTTAGGAATTGTCGCTTGTTGTTAGTTGGAAAAAGCCGAGTCCACACTTCTACATGGTGCCGACCAACTAATGGATACTGCGCTTCCATAATTTTATCCGGCAACTGGAAGACATGACAACGACGGGATAATTTTACCACCTAGAAGTAGCCCCGACTTTACAATCTTGAAGTATATGGCTTCTAGAATGCTACCTTCAAATGACATCTTGTTTGGCCGAAGTGGTCCCATTCCATAGTCATTAAATTCACCAGATCTGGGCACCTTGGATTTTCATGTGGAACAAGGTGAACTTAAACAAACTTCAACGGGTTTCCTTACAAGAAAAGTAATAAAAATGTTCATGGTTTCCATGGAATGGCAATATTTGTATGCACGACATCAGGACCCCATAACAATGCGGACTGTGTACTTTTCTGTTGCAGAGTTAGAGTTTATCGGCATGCAGCAGAGGTACACTGGTTTGATATTAATATCGGAAACATGTCGAGATAGTCTTCACGTAAGGAGAAATCCATGAGAATGGTCGAGAGACCACACAGATGTATAAAGAAAAATACCCCGACAGACACCATCGCTCGAATCACAAAACGACGAGGAGGTCCTGTTTTTTGATGTCGATTTGCGGACACATACCTTAATCCTCCTTGGCTTTTACTTGTGGAGGGACCTCAAAAATGTTGTGTATGCGGAGCCACTTCCTAATGTAGAGATAAATTAATGGCGTTACCCCATGCAGTATGTGACGAAAAACGGATACAGGCTGAAACACTCGAACGAGTGCGGCAATCCTTGATGTGCACGAATCAACACTTGCATTGCATCCCAAGGAGCATAACGTTGACATAATTACTGACACATTTCCGGATATATTGTTATGACCAATTTGGGTTTTGCGCAGTGTATTCAATCAAGACAGAGACAGGGCTTATAGAGAAGAATCACGATGGGTAAATTCAGCTGATATTCTACACAGCTTGAATAAAAGTTAAATGATAGATACAAAATAATGCAATTAATAATTTTCATATTGGGTGTGCAACGTATTGTATAGAGTGAGATAAGTTCTAATTATGCACATAGACAAAACAATGCAAATATTGCTTTTCTTTGAGCTTTAACCTGAAGAACATGCTGGATAATGACACATGCTCAAAACTACATTTGATATGTGCCTGGCCTTCAGAGACTTTCAATAGAGAGACATGCCATTTCATTATTTTCCCATAGAAAAAATGTAATATGCTGTTAATAGGAGCTCTCTGAACATTTGAAATGAAACACTCAGGCCATCCACGAATGAGGCAAATAGTAACATTGAGGCAAGGCATTATTGACGTCACAGTAAAACCTGGGCGTGTCCAGTTAAATTTCCAATTTCAATTGTTAGACACTGACCACGCCGAGTCCAAAGTTTTTTCAGTTTAACATTTTTTTTTACTTATGTTTTTAATTTTAAAATTATTTTCTGGACATCTTATATTTAAACAGAAACGGCAAAAAAACATTTTCAATTTCAAGCAATTTTATTTTGTGTTGAAAATAATTTTCACAAAAGTACAAACTCATCTGTTCCTGTTAAAACTTAAATTGCTAAATAGATTTTGTAAATATTGCTTTATGTGCATTTATCATGCAAAAATATCCACATAATTCCTAATGTGTATTTTATAATTCCCATTATCAGAATCTAAAGATGATAAAATTGAGCTATGTGAAAAATGAAATATACAAATGCTAATGAATCTCACAAGTACAAACAATCGATCAGGAAGAAGTACGACCAGTGAAAATGTAATCACTATAGAACTCTCGAATATCAACTGTAGATAATGATAACAATGTTATATAAACTTTGCCTACATTTCAGTTAATTGTTTTCTGGCTCTTTGCAAACTTTTTCTGTATTTATTTAGTTTCATTCGTAGTCGCTTTTTTCTTGGTGGCAGCTAGTTCTCTTGCTGTTTGTTTTTTTTTTTGCTTTTTTGTTAGTGGTGTGTTGAGAAATGGTAATTTTCTTTTGACACTTGCAGCCTTTTTTTCATGAAGTGACTCTTTGGCATCATCTTGGGATAATTCATAGTGCACTTCTGATGTACAAAGAGCGGAAAGGGCATTGATGATCTGTTCTTGGTATTGTAAAGTGGATGGTGAAAGTTCATTGTGCTGTGAAGTTCATGGTGTACTATGAGTTGATGTTTTCCATGTTCATGTAAAAATGGTGGGAACTGCTGGTTTAATAGACGGCTTCTCTTGTTGGCCTTATAAAATTGTTCATTTGTGAAATATGCTGCACATAGTACGTAATTTTTACTGAATTTTTCAAAAGTTTCAGTAAGCAGGTCGCTTCTTCCATAGTCTGTTAACCATATTTTGCACTTAAAAATGTCAAAAATATAAAAACTTTAAGTTAATGACAGCAATAAACTAAGAAAGTATAATTATGCATATGTAATAAATATCATAAAATGAACAAATACGAATTGATTTATTTTTGAAAAATTTAGTTAATCAATTTCAAAAGATTTTTTTTTTGGATTTTTATTGTCTTTATTAAAATTAAAAAAATAAAAATCATAAACATAATGTAATGAATTTCATAATTTATAATAGGTAAAATTGCTTATTTAGGATTTAATTTGATTTTTTAAAATTTTTGGCGCGTTTTTTAAAATAATCGATATAGCTACTATAGTAAAAACTTATGCTGACAATATATTTTTGGCTTTTTTACAATCAGTGTTTTTTCGTTTGTTGGAAAAAATGAAGGTTGGATTGTTGTTAGGCACTATGGAAGTTAACAATTTCTAAATAAGATATTTACTGTAAATAAACGTACCTCTCAGGCTCCGTTTGAAATCTAAAGAACAAAAGGTTCTTTACACCACGACGTTGGGCACAAAATTTTGCAGCAGACCACTGACCAGACATGCCTTAGTAAAACTATCTGACAAGTTCTATGATTGGTTTTCGCTCCTCGATTTGATCGTTACTAAACTTTGAACAGAATGTTTCTGCCAATTACCAGAAACAGTAGAGAGAATGTGTCTGCCAATTGCCAGAAACAGTAGAGAGTAATTTTAGAGTGCGATTAGAATAATTTTATCCGTTTAAGCGTAGTTCAATACAAATTTTAGCACAGAAATTCATCCATATAAGCGGATTATCTTTTTATCCAGTATTCTTTTAAGCGGAGTTAAAATGCATTGAAATCAACTTCAAAAAAACGGGACCTTGACTCTTTATCCTTATAAGCGGATTATCCTTATAGCAGGGATCCTTATATCGAGAGTCGTCTGTAATATCACTGACTTGTTTAATTACTGCTGTCTTTGCTGCATCCTCCAATGTACCAACGGAAACCGTCTCTATTCTGTCATTTTCACGCTCGCACGATCTCCGTCATTCAGCGCATATGTTCCCCTTACACTCTTTCGTTCGCTGCTTTCCTGCATGCTTCACAAATATGTCACCATATTCAGTTCTTCCCCTCACAAGCATTTTGCGTTGCTGCGATGGATCAATTGCATTTAACCATCTACCTTCCCGCTGATCATTTTCCACTTTCTACTCGCCTTCACCGCGACCATTCCCACTCGTGGCATCTCTCTTTCTTAACTTTTTTCTCGATTCCATTCTTTTTCTCCTTTTACTCTTTTCCTCTTTTTCCTTCCAGGTGCGAGGTCGAGAAGAAAACCCTTCTGGGTCGTTGCACACGCACGTTACGCGATTGCGTGCTCTGTAGTAAAACGTGTGACACATATGTTCTATACTAATTGCTCTAATACAGATAAATCTTCCATTTAACAGAAACGCAATTGTAATTCTTTGCAATTTTCAGCAATTATGATAATAACTTTCTATATATATAAAGAAGGATGTTTGTTTGTGGGTTTGTTTGTTTGTTTTTTATACAAATCTACAGTTTTATTCCGATCTTGATAAAATTTCGCATACATGACCTTCAAAGCGTGAGGAAAGTCGCTGTCTACCTCAGATTTCGAAAAAATAATAATTATTGATAAAAAATCGATATTCATGATTATGGCAGGGCATATTAATGAGAAATATCTCATGACCAACAATGCAAACAAAAGTTTGTGCAACAATAGATATCAACAATGGTGTCAACACGCAATGCACCAACACTATGCAAGGATCAACAATATATGTCTCATGACCAACAATGCAAGGCAAAGTTTGTGCAATATAGAATTCAATGCATAGAATTCCTGTTATTCAGGCTTTTCTTAGATAAGAGAATTCTTAGTACTTAACAATTTCTTGAAAATCTTTAAAAATGATCCGTAACTGGAGATAATGAGATAGCAGACTATTGAGAAAGAGTGAAAGACGATAGAGGAAGCACTCCTTTAGCTCCGTGCTCTATTGAGCAAATGGTAAGCAAGTAAATAGAAGAATCGGCGACCGCTAGACTACACAAAGTGATGAATGGCCAATTTTTGCTTCAGGACATCGAAAGAAGAAAGTAAATTGCAACAACATCAAGTGTTCATCTAAAGTAAGATTACGTGAGTAAAAAATTATTTAGACTAGAAGGCATCCTTGGAGAGGTCCATCCATTGTGAGCCTTTAACAAGATTATTTATATATAAATGAATATTTGTTTGTTTGTTACGTATGCGTTCTTATACCATTTATCCAATTGCGATGAAACTTTGCACACTTGATCTTCAAAGAAAGAGGAAGGTCACAGTATACCTGAGATTTCGAAAAAATAATTATTTTCGAAAAAAAAATGATTGTTGTTTTTGAATGAATTTTTCGTTTTAGTCAATAGGTGGCGCCACCTTTTTAAAGACTTCTAACGAATCTCTTGCTCGAGCTCTTTTTTGATGAAATTTTGCAACATCTATATGTCAATATTCCGACGAAATGAACACATGACAAAAAACTTAGAATTAATATAGTAAAAATTCATATTGAAGAATCGAAAAGAGTTCTTTTAAAATGCTCCCAACGAATGACCCTGAAAACTTGGACTAATAAGTAAATTTTACTTATTAATTTAAGCTCCAACTACGTCCCTTTAGCAGCTAAACTCGACTTCGCTCATGTTGGAATGTTGAGAAAAGCTGAGTAAGTTTGACGCAGAGCCACAGAAGGAAACAGAATGAAGTTTGATTCAAGCAGGCAGTAGGGATGGGGATTGCGAAACATATGACTAAACATGACGGAATTCTCTTCGAAAAAAAGAATAAATTTCTCTTTTTGGTCACCATCTTTTGAAAGAAAACCAGTGGAAAAACCCTGCGTGGCTCAAGCGCATTTTGAATGAAATTTTACAACATCTGAATGTGAAAAAAACCGACGAAATGAATACATCGAAAAGCTTAGAATTAATACAGTAAAAATTCATCTTGAAGACTCAAAGAGACTTATTTTAAAGTGCTCCTCTCGTCGGCTTCGCTGTTGGAATGTTGGGAAAAGTTTAGAGAGTTTGACGCTGAATCGAAGAAAGAAAATCAAAGACAATTTGAATCAAGAAGGCAGTGGTGAGGGGGATGCAAAAACATGACTAAACCTGAGGGAAACAGTTTCATTATTCTTTTACACGCCTACCCCGTAGTGAGACAAACAATTCTTCGAGCATGGTTTTAATTTCAATTTCGTTGCGAGTATCTTTCAGTTCCATATTTTCATAAACCCGCCAAAGCTTGGGCTCTAATTTGATAAAATTTTGTAAAAACTAAATGTGAAAAACAGAAAAAAGAACACATGAAATAAGTTTGCATACAACAGCCACACCCAGGGGTGAAGACATGCATGAAAAAAGCATTACATCATTTTCATAAAACTCCCTTCTTTCGAAACTACAAACCTAGCGTCAATAAACTTCGGACACCAAGTAATTTGGCTAAAAACACAGTGAAAAGTGCATACAGAGGATTGCAGGCTAATGAAAATAGATTTACTGAGTATTTGTAACAATATCATGATCGATTTAGAATCGATTTAATGGTGTGAAATATTTTATTCAAATTTATGTAAAATTGCGTTGCCAACAGGTTTCAAAGAACTTCGTACACAAGGGGTCGCCAGCATATAGAACTTTCCTGAAGGCTATAGAAACGCCTAGAATGCTTTGCATCAGGCTTTAAAAGCACCGTCCACGCGACAGAGCACAGTATTCGTGTTGTTTTGAACCATGGGACGTGGTAAGCCAGTAGAAACGTGTATACGGCAAAAAATTATACAGCAGTTCCAGAATAACAAATCCCAGCGAGCTATTGCCCATGAATTATCAGTTCCACTCTCTACTGTTAATGGGATCATCAAGCGTTTCAGAGAAACCGGGAAAACAGAACCAGGGACTGCACCAGGCAAGCAGCGATTATTGAATGTTAGCGATTATTTCGACGTTACATTGTGAAAAACAGGCATGCTCCCTTAAGTGAAATGACTGTTTGGGCTCGAGAATATTTTCATATACCCATATCCGAAAGCACAGTCCTTCATTAAATCAGAAGATGCAACTATTACTTATACGCTACAAAGAGGAAGCTATTTATGAGCACAGTAGCTAAGCGTCGCAGGGTAGCATGGGCCAGAACCTATCTAAAGTGGACCCTTGCTCAGTTGAATAGTGTTCTGTGGTCCGACGAGTCCACCTTTGCAGTGATGTATGGCAACAACGGTCGCAAGGTGGTAAGGAACAAGACGAAAGTAATCATCCCGACTGTTACCAGAGGAAAGTTCAGAAGCCTGCATCGCTGATGGTGTGGGGCTGCATGAGTGCAGCCGGGACAGGATCGCTTCACTTTTGCGAGGGCACTATTAACTCTGCTGCCTATATAAACATTCTTCAACAGCATCTGCGTCCATCCGGCCAAAAGTTGTTCAATAGAAGACCAAGCATCTTTCAACAGGACAACGCGAATCCTCATGCTGCTCGGAACACCAAGGCTTGGCTACAACACCAGTGTTTCAGGGTGCTTGACTGGCCTGCCTGCAGCCAAGATCTGTCACCCATTGAAAATGTATAGCGCATTTTAAAGCGAAAAGTCCGACAGCGGAAGCCTCGAACACTGCAGCAGTTGTGGGCGTATATTTCCGAAGAGTGGGACAAAATTCCAGTAGAAACAACGCAGAAGTTAGTGTCCAGCATGCCTCAACGACTTCGGAGCGTCATTCGTCGGAAAGGTGACGCCACTCAGTGGTAATGTGCAATAAACGGTACGGTGTACGAAGTTCATTACAACGTGTTGAAAACGGAACATTACAAAAAAGTCGCTTATTTAATTTTCTCGTTTTTTTTTAATGTTAAAATGCTATATCACAGTTGTACTAAAGCTCTGTGCACTCAATAAAGTAATTTTCATTTGTTTACAATTAGTTTCGTTGTACTTATCCAAATTTCTGTAGGTGTCCGAAGTTCATTGACGCTAGGGTTGTACATACATTTTCCCCACTTCTTTCTCCGTCACTGCGTCAAAGTCATTCAGCAATTCCAACATGAGCGAAGACGATCAGAACTGCTAATGGGCCGAAGTGGGAGAGGACATCCATAGGATATTTAAAAAGAAGTCTTTACGAATCTTAAAAATTATTTTTTACTAAATTAATTTTTTACTAAGTTTTTTCAAAGACTTCATTTTGTCTGAAAATTCACAAACAAATAAACATTGCAAAATTGTATCAAAAAACCCCCCGAGGAACGCCGGGTGTATCAGCAAGTCTCTTTATAGGGTGAGGCTTTTATCTTGACACAACTGAATATCTCGGAAATTGAGCGTTGTGCGAAAAAAAGTCCAAAATCGAATGTGAATTATTTCGCGGAAGAAATTCAATAGATAAAAAATTACCTGCCCCCCCCTTGCGAGGGGGGCTGAGGGCGGGAGGGGGGTAACTTTGAAATCTTAAATAGGAAGCCCTATTTTTAATGGTATATTCAGTTTGTACATAATTTTCGAGAAATGTTTTGGTGTCTTTTCAATTAATCCAACCGTTTAAAAGATACAGGCCCTGATATTGTGGAACTTTTATTGTTTTGAACCCAAAGTAATCGATGATTGGTTGGTTGTTTTGTTTGGTATTAACGTCCTTTTCTACTGCCATGGTCATTCAGGACGGCGTTATAGGGGCTGCAAATTTTGCCTCGCAAGGGTTCTTTAACGTGCAGCCGGCAAACGACTACAAGGGACCAACAGCTTTATTTCCCTTCCGAAGGAAGTGCGTGATCTCAGGATTTTTCGCCTGAAAAAATCCTCGTCGTCCTCGGCCGGGGTCGAACCCGCGTCCTCGGGCATCAGAGGCGACCACGCAACCCCTGAGCCACTGAGGCCGATAATTTTAACGATGAAGACAAGGAGATAGAGAGTGGGTCTGCAGATATTCCTATTCTATTTTCTGATGGTCTTTAAGAATCCGAAGTCAGAATTTAAAAAATTCAAATTTTTTTAGTGCACAAGTAAACTTTTGGAGGCCGCAGTCCTATGGAGACAGAGTCTTTGCGTGCGTATTGAAAAATATTGGATTTTTTGAAATTCTGACTTCGGATTCTTAAAGACCATTAATAAGTAGAATAGGAAGTTCTCTAAGAACCATTTTCTATCTTTTTGTCTTCATTGATAAAATCGTGTTCAAAACCATAAAAGTTCCACCCTTTCAGGGCCACTTATATACGTATTAAAAGGTTGAATCAATTGAAAAAACACTAAGAATAAAAATTTCTCGAATATTGTGTACAATCTGAATATACCATTAGAAATATGGGTTCCTATTTTAGATTTCAAAGTTACCCCCTCCCCCCTGGCCCCCTCACAAGGAAGGGGGGATAATTTTTTAACTAATGAGTTCCCTCGCGAAATAATTCAATATTGATTTTGGACATTTTTTCATACAATGCTTACTTTCCGAGATATTTAGTTGTCTCAAGATAAATGCCGCATCCTGTATGTAAAAATGAATGTTCTTTTGTTTGTGGCTTGTTTCCTATACCATTCATCCGTTTGAGTTTAAACTTTGCACGTTGAGTCTTCAAAGCAAAAGGAAGGTCATTGTCTACCTGAGATTTCTAAAAAAAATCGTCTTTTTTCGAAAAAATTCGAATTTCTGGTGGCAGCACACATGATAGTCCCTGACTCCTGCTGCCATTCTTGAAGCAAGTAGGGAAGCCTCGCCTTCAAGTGCTGACATGGCCGGAAGTGAGTATTGGAGATGCAGAACACATGTCTAAACTTGCGGAAAACTGTTTTTTATTTTTTTCCCACGCCGGCTATAGGGTGACAAGTTTTTTTTTATTCGTGAACTTTGCTTTTTCTTTTTGTACCGTAAAATCTTGAATACAGGCCCGGGCATCTATTTATCTCAATGGTCTGGACCACCCCCCTCCCGGCGATTAATCAAGACCCGGCGTTTATTTAAGACCCGGCGTTAAGGGCTATTCCCAATAACAGGGTATCTAGCAATATGATTTCGTAAAATCCCCTGATTTTTCCCTGGTTTATCACGTAATTTTCCCTGACCACCAGCATAAAAAAATCTATTTTGATAGATTATTATGGGGATTTTCAAATTTTTCGTTCCAATTTCACATTTTTTTTGCTGATTTTGTAACATTCCCTGTAAAAATGCAGAAACATTCCCTGTAAAAATGCAGAAACGGCACGGGTAAGACAGCATGGGATTGGTCGAATTTAAAATGGGATAAATGAAGTGACCAATGAGAAGGCTTACACATAAAAAGACGTTTAATAATCTGAAAGGGAGGAAAAACGCCGGAATATATATCGATGACCCGAAAAAGACCCGGCGTTTATTTGAGACCCGGCGTTTAATCTGATTTTAACACCCCACCCAGGTTTTATTCGACACAGGCGTGTATTTGAATACCCGGCCTGTATTCAAAATTTTACGGTAATTCGCAGTTCTTAGAATATGGCTTCACTTTCAATTTCGTATCGAACATTTTTCAGATACGATTTTTCCACTGAGGGTAATGACAAATTCCATTTTCGGCTTTCTGGAAACTGGCTGAAACGTTATTGTTCAATTCGTAACGAAAAAGAAAAACTCGCCCTTTGCCTTTAAAACTCTTCTTAAAAAGTGTAATTTTTTTATCGCCAACAGATGGCGTCACATTCAAAACGAAACCTTCTTGTTTTTGGAGACCAGCGGAAAAAGCCGGCGTGTCTCGAGCACTTTTCGGAAGAAATTTGCATTCTCAAAATGTGGATAACCAGATGAAATGAACACATGGAAAAAGCTTAGAATTACAGAATGAACACATACAGAAGAAATTGAAATTCAGGAAACGAAAAGACTTCTTAAATGCTCCAATGAATGGCCTCTCCAATAATGGCCCTTCAGCAGTTCTGGCCGATTTTGTTGAAATTCGAATGTGAAAAGCTGAGTGAGTTTGATCAAAGACGAGAAGAAGGAAAATTTTATCAAAGAAAAAAAGGAAGTTTGATCTTTGGTTTGATGCAGTGCCGCAGAAGGAAAAAGAATGAAAATGACACAATTGTATGAACTAACGCTGTGGCTGTGGCTTTAGTTCGCAAGCTTTTTTTCATGTGTATTTTTTTCTGAATATTCAGATATTGCAAAAATTTCATCAAAAGACCCCGAGCAACGCTGGGTATATCAGCATGTTTTAAATTTTAAATAATATAAAAAAAACAATTTGAAGTTTTAATACAGATTATTAAGTACCGAAAGGTTCTTTATGCTCTGAGTGTGGGGAAACCTATCTGTCTGTCCATCCTGCCGTCCCGAAAACTCCAACTCTTCCAAGGCTATGAAAGATTTTCAAAATCTGTTTTCGTCAGTCGATGAATATGGTCCATGGTATGAATCAATCACAAATATTATCTAAATTTGATCAATAGCACGTGCACAAATGGAACCTTCACAATCCAACCTAGCAATTTTCAATGGTAAGATATAGTAAGTAATGCATCAAACAAATCGTAATGACGAGATAGAAGCGTTTATTAACTGTTATTTTCGCCAATTGATGAATATGGTTCCACAATAAGAACCATTTTGAAAATGGTTGTAATCGATACAATGGCAAGTGTTCCAATGATGCCTTTTGGACACCTCAAAAATTTTCAATGAAAAGATGTAGCAAGTAGTATATCAAACAACTGGAAATGATAAAATAATAATACGTCATGTACGTTTTATCCCATGCATGCTCAATCGAGTTCATATTCGGAGATCTTGCTGGTCACTCGATGGTTTGCATATCCTCACTTTGCAGAAAATCCTCCTCTAACACAATTCTGTGGGGATGTGCATTATTAATTACTGTTTTCTCCAAATGATAAAATGGTTCAGCGCATGAACCAATTTGAAGATGGTCGTAATCGATACAATTGCACGTGCTGTAATTAAAGCCTTATGGCACCTTCAAAATTTTTCAATGATAAGATATGGCATGTAATATATCAAACAACTTCGAATGATGTGTCGTGAATGAAAATTAAGAAAAAATCATAGCAGAAATTGATTCAAAGGCACCAGGTTTAGATGAACCATTATGGTTCATAGGAACTATCATTGCTAAAATATGGCATGTAATATATCAAGCAACTTAGAATGATGTGTCATGAATGAATATAATGTAAAAGTAATGATTATCAAATTTGGTTCAAAGGTACGTGGTTTAATGGTATCATTATGGTTCATTGGAATTTTCAATGCTAAAATATTGCATGTAAAATATCAAACAACTTAGAATGATGTGTCATAAAGAAATATAACGTAAAATTAATGGTATTCGAAATAGTTTCAAAGGTATCTGGTTTAGTGGAAC
The DNA here is from genome assembly GCA_023313115.1 of Rhysida immarginata. Lineage (NCBI taxonomy): Eukaryota > Metazoa > Arthropoda > Chilopoda > Scolopendromorpha > Scolopendridae > Rhysida > Rhysida immarginata. Next base: position 60,672 of record JAHWFO010013641.1, read on the forward strand.
CATTATGGATCATTGAAACTTTCAATGCTTTCAAACTTTCATATGGCATGTAATATATCAAACACCTTGGAATGATGTGTAATAAATGAATACAACGTAAAATTAATGAAAATCGAAATTGATTCAAAGGTTCGTGGTTTAATGTTATCATTATGGTCTATTGGAAACTTTTAATGTTAACATAGGGCAGTTGAAAAATATGGTTCCGCGAATGATTTAGTTTAGCCTATCGGAACTTGGTAACATCATTCCTTAATAGTTTATTAATGATGTAAAGAATCTTTTTTTACAAATCTTTTTGTCTGTCTGTCTGACCGTAACTCTAACTTCTCCAAGGTTATGGAATTTTTTCAAAATATAATTTCGTCAGTCGAATAATATGGTTCATGACACGAAAAAAATCACAAATATGATCGAAATCGTTTCATTGGCACCTGCACAAATGGTACCATCATGACCCCACCTAGTAATTTTCAATGCTAAATAATATAGGGTGGTTATAATTAAAGTGACACCGCTTAGACCCTTCTATCGGCCGTTCTGGTAATCAGATTTTGACGAAACTTGAGATATATGTTACACAGACCATGGGGAAGAGAATTTCGCAATAAAGAAAGAGTTCACATTTTGACCGCTACGTCAAAATATGGCGCATGAATACTAACAAAAACAAGTTAGAAGCACAGTAATTTATAAAATCAGAGCATTTGTTCAATGTGCATTCCATTTGTGTCAATGACATGTTCAAAGCGCATTATTGCATGTTCCACAGTAGAGCAAAGGGTTTCCTGAGGAATCGTAGTGATATTGCGTGTTATGCTTGCTTTCATTTCAGGGACAGTCCGTTTTCTTCCTCCATAGATATCATCTTTCAAATATCCCCACAACCAGAAGTCACAAGGGTTTAAACGAGGAGGTCATGCAGTTGAAAAGTTCTCGATATCTCCCGATCATCTCTAAAATGAGCATGAAGCAGTTCCTTCACTTGTCGTGCAATGTGGGATGTTGCACCATCTTGCATAAATACATTAGTGTCTAAGCATTGTCTTTCTTGCAAAGCAAGAATGACTTTCTGCTGCAGGATTTTTCAGTAACGAGCACCAGTGATTGAACATCTTTTAGTGCCTTGAGGAGTGTTCTCTTCAAAGAAATAGGGGACTAGAATGAAATGTGAAGTGAATCCGCACCATGCAGTCACTTAATCATAGTGTAAAAGCTTTTCATGCACAAACTTCGGCCTTTCAGTACCCCAGATGCGATAGTTTTGAGCATTCACTGCTCCGTCTAGTGTGAAATGGGCTTCATGTAACCACAAAATGTTCCATGGCCATGCATTATCGACGGCTATTCTAGCCAGAAACTGGCAAGCAAAATCAGTGCCTTTTTCCGGATCTTATTGAAGCAACTTTTGAACCACCTGAATCTTGTATGGATACCACTTTAAAATGGAACGCGAAACTTTTTGTACCGTAGACCACGGAATAGACAAATCACGTGTAATGGCTCGAGCATTGGCTGAAGAATTTTGGGAAAGTCAAGCACTCTCCACTACAGCAGCAGCAACGTCTTCCACAGTCTCATTTGCAATTCGTTTCTGTCCTGTCCCTGGCAGCACACCCAACTTACCAGTTTCTTCAAATTTCATAATGATCTTTTTTAAACCATTAATGGACATATGCCCATTTCGCAAGTTTTTCAAACGTCGATATTCTCTTAGTGCAGCAGAAGCATTATTGCAGTTCTGGTAAAACAACTTCACCTTTAAAGCTCGATCCTTTTTAGCTAAAGCCATCGTGAAGAATGACTTTACATTTAATTTCACTCTCATTTTAAAGCTTTTCTAATTTTACATCTCATTTGCATAACGTCTCTGATTGAGTAAAAATTCTCTGATAGTTTCTTACATAACCAGCGCCATATTTTGACATAGTGGTGAAAATGTGAACTAATTTTTTTATTGCAAAATTCTCTTCCCCATCGTCTGTATAACATAAATCTCAAGTTTCATCAAAATCTGATTACCAGAACGGCCGCTAGAAGGGTCGAAATGGTGACACTTTAATTATCATCACCCTGTACTAAGTAATATATCAGAGAAATCGTAACGACGAGATATAGGCGGTATTAATTACTGTTTTCGCCAATTGATAAAGACGGTTTCGCGAATGAACCATTTTAATAATGGTCGAAATGGATTGAATGGAACTTTGATAACTTTAGTCATTTCCAATTCTAAGTCATATCAAGTATTTTGCTTATATTGGGTGGTTTTTGTAAGCAGCGCTTACTAAACGATACTTACGCATTTTTGTATAGAATAAGCTTTATTTAGCTTTTGCTTAAGGAGTTACACATTTGTAATTTAAGCTTAGAGTTAAGCTGTTTGACCTTGGTGTTTATCCATTTGAATCTTTAGTGGCCTAAGATAAGGCTTTACGATTATCTTCCTATTTTGCATTTATTCATTAATATTTACAATAAACATTATTATCTATTTAATTCCGTCTCCTGTCAATGTGATCTCTTATTCCACTGCGCATACTTACTTTGCTAATTATCTTCACGTGACACACTGAAATGATATGTCAAAAACTGAAAAGGCAGTTCACGCCAAGCATGGGCCAGCATTAATGGTATGATGCGTTGAAATGATTTTAGGAATTGTCGCTTGTTGTTAGTTGGAAAAAGCCGAGTCCACACTTCTACATGGAGCCGACCAACTAAGGGATACTGCATTTCCATAATTTTATCCTGCAACTGGAAGACATGACAACGACGGGATAATTTTACCACCTAGAAGTAGCCCCGACTTTACAATCTTGAAGTATATGGCTTCTAGAATGCTACCTTCAAATGACATCTTGTTTGGCCGAAGTGGTCCCATTCCATAGTCATTAAATTCACCAGATCTGGCCACCTTGGATTTTCATGTGGAACAAGGTGAACTTACATCAACGGGTTTCCTTACAAGAAAAGTAATAAAAATGTTCATGGTTTCCATGGAATGGCAATATTTGTATGCACGACATCAGGACTGTCTACTTTTCTGTTGCAGAGTTAGAGTTATCGGCATGCAGCAGAGATACACTGGTTCGGTATTAATATCGGAAATATGTCGAGATAGTCTTCACGTACGGAGAAGTCCATGAGAATGGTCGAGAGACCACACAGATGTATCAAGAAAAATACCCCGACAGACACCATCGCTCGAATCACAAAACGACGAGGAGGTCCTGTTTTTTGATGTCGATTTGCGGACGCATGCCTTAATCCTCCTTGACTTGTGGGGGGACCTCAAAATGTTGTGTATGCGGAGCCACTACCTAATGTAGAGATAAATTAATGGCGTTACAATGCAGTATGTGACGAAAAACGGATACAGGCTGAAACACTCGAACGAGTGCGGCAATCCTTGATGTGCACGAATCAACACTTGCATTGCATCCCAAGGAGCATAACGTTGACATAATTACTGACACATTTCCGGATATATTGTTATGACCAATTTGGGTTTTGCGCAGTGTATTCAATCAAGACAGAGACAGGGCTTATAGAGAAGAATCACGATGGGTAAATTCAGCTGATATTCTACACAGCTTGAATAAAAGTTAAATGATAGATACAAAATAATGCAATTAATAATTTTCATATTGGGTGTGCAACGTATTGTATAGAGTGAGATAAGTTCTAATTATGCACAAAGACAAAATAATGCAAGTATTGCTTTTTTTTGAGCTTTAACCTGAAGAACTGGATAATGACACATGCTCAAAACTACATTTGATAAGTGCCTGGCCTTCAGAGACTTTCAATAGAGAGACATGCCTGCCTGGCCTTCAGAGACTTTCAATAGAGGGACATGCCGTTTCATTATTTTCCCATAGAAAAAATGTAATATGCTGAACATTTGAAATGAAACACTCAGGCCATCCATGAATGAGGCAAATAGTAACATTGAGGCAAGGCATTATTGACGTCACAGTAAAACCTGGGCGTGTCCAGTTAAATTTCCGTATTCAATTGTTAGACACTGAACACGCCGAGTAAAACTTTCGTTGTACAAAGTTTTTTCAGTTTAACATTTTTTTTTTACTAATGTTTTTAATTTTAAAATTATTTTCTGGACATCTTATATTTAAACAGAAATGGCAAAAAAACATTTTCAAATTCAAGCAATTTTATTTTGTGTTGAAAATAATTTTCACAAAAGTACAAACTCATCTGTTCCTGTTAAAACTTAAATTGCTAAATAGATTTTGTAAATATTGCTTTATGTGCATTTATCATGCAAAAATATCCACATAATTCCTAATGTGTATTTTATAATTCCCATTATCAGAATCTAAAGATGATAAAATTGAACTATGTGAAAAATGAAATATACAAATGCTAATGAATCTCACAAGTACAAACAATCGATCAGGAAGAAGTACGACCAGTGAAAATGTAATCACTATAGAACTCTCGAATATCAACTGTAGATAATGATAACAATGTTATATAAACTTTGCCTACATTTCAGTTAATTGTTTTCTGGCTCTTTGCAAACTTACTCTGTATTTATTTAGTTTCATTCGTAGTCGCTTTTTTCTTGGTGGCAGCTAGTTCTCTTGCTGTTTGTTTTTTTTTTTGCTTTTTTGTTAGTGGTGTGTTGAGAAATGGTAATTTTCTTTTGACACTTGCAGCCTTTTTTTCATGAAGTGACTCTTTGGCATCATCTTGGGATAATTCATAGTGCACTTCTGATGTACAAAGAGCGGAAAGGGCATTGATGATCTGTTCTTGGTATTGTAAAGTGGATGGTGAAAGTTCATTGTGCTGTGAAGTTCATGGTGTACTATGAGTTGATGTTTTCCATGTTCATGTAAAAATGGTGGGAACTGCTGGTTTAATAGACGGCTTCTCTTGTTGGCCTTATAAAATTGTTCATTTGTGAAATATGCTGCACATAGTACGTAATTTTTACTGAATTTTTCAAAAGTTTCAGTAAGCAGGTCGCTTCTTCCATAGGCTGTTAACCATATTTTGCACTTAAAAATGTCAAAAATATAAAAACTTTAAGTTAATGACAGCAATAAACTAAGAAAGTATAATTATGCATATGTAATAAATATAAAATGAACAAATTATGTTCTTCAAATTTCTTAATGATCTTTTTAAACCATTAATGGACATATGCCCATTTCGCAAGTTTTTCAAACGTCGATTTTCTCTTAGTGCAGCAGAAGCATTTTTGCAGTTCTGGTAAAACAACTTCACCTTTAAAGCTCGATCCTTTTTAGCTAAAGCCATCGTGAAGAATGACTTTACATTTAATTTCACTCTCATTTTAAAGCTTTTCTAATTTTACATCTCATTTGCATAACGTCTCTGATTGAGTAAAAATTCTCTGTTAGTTTCTTACATAACCAGCGCCATATTTTGACATAGCGGTGAAAATGTGAACTAATTTTTTTATTGCAAAACTCTTCCCCATCCTCTGTATAACATATATCTCAAGTTTCGTCAAAATCTGATTACCAGAACGGCCGCTAGAAGGGTCGAAATGGTGACACTTTAATTATAATCACCCTGTACTAAGTAATATATCAGAGAAATCGTAACGACGAGATATAAGCGGTATTAATTACTGTTTTCGCCAATTGATAAAGATGGTTTCGCGAATGAACCATTTTAATAATGGTCGAAATGGATTGAATGGCACGTGCTATAATGGTACCATAATGACACCCTCAAAAATTTTCAATGATAAGATATAGCAAGTGGTATATCAAACAACTCGAAATGATAAAATGAGAACGGGTAAAAAGTTATTATGTACGTTTTCACCCCTACATGCTCAATCTAGTTCATATCCCGAGATCTTGCTGCCCACCCCTTATGACACGCACTAAAATTTTCAGAAATTTTTAAAATGTTTCAAAAATTTTGTGACAACTATTAGTTTAGCCTTCTGAGACTTAATGGTTGATTTAGTTACTAGCTGATATACCCAGCGTTGCGCGGGCTGTTTTTTGATGAAATTTTGCAATATCTGTGTGTGAATATTCAGAAAAATGAATACGTGAAAAAAGCTTAGAATTAATATAGTAAAAAATTCAATTTCAAGAAACGATAAAGACTTTTTATAATGCTCCCAATGGTTGTCCTCTCCAACTACGGTCCTTCAGTAGTTCTACTCGGCTTCGCTCAAGTCGGAATGTTGAGTGGATTTGACGCAGTGCCGGAGAAAAACGGAGAAGAGTTATGTGTGCAGTTTCGAAAGAAGAAGGAAGTAGAAAGAAAATGAAACCATAATCTGATCTGACGTTTCTTTTCTCCTGGCTGTGGCTTTAGTTCGCAATCTTTTTTCATGTGTTCTTTTTTTTTCTTTTATTCACATTCAGAAATTGCAAAATTTCATGAAAAAACAGCCCGAGCAACGCCGGGTATATCAGCTAGTAAATAATAAAATGATGATGAAATGATGAAGAAATGATTTCCAGACATATGTTTATATGATAATTTTTGCTCCTTTCCCGCTCACAAATCATGCACTGAAGTTTGCCGTCATTGTTTTAGATTAACCGATGTGTTCATAAACTCCATCAGCATCCAACTGAACTGCAAGACTTGAATTGGATGATCGTAGTAAAAGACTAAGGCATAACACTATAGATATTGAATGGTATTTGGTGTAAACTGTGTTTTTGTGCAAGATATGCTTCACACGCGACGAAGATCATGTAGAGGTGTCACAATTTATGAGGGTAAAATCCCATGTATTCTGCATATTCAGTCTTTCTTGCCAAAATCTTCGATAAACAGTTTGACCATTTTCATGAGAATACAATGTAACCTATGAAAAAACAAATCACTTTGGTATTAAAATGTGTTTCATCTTAATTGTATTTATTTTCGCTGCAATTTAGCATTGGGTTTTCCTAATTATTTTGCAGAATATTTGGTTGAAAACAACAACCCGTGCCTTCTCCAGCTTCAGTATAGCTCAGACTTCGCACTTTGACTTTTTTCTCCTTTCTAGCCTCAAGTACGAGTTGAGGGTAATTCATTTTCAGAGAATGTGGGCCTGTAGCGTGACCAGCTCGCTCACCTGACCTCAACCAACTTGATTTCTTTGTTGAGGTCAGGTGAACAAGCTCTTCAGAGCCTAGTATATGAAACACCTGTGAACACAGCGGCTGATCTTGTAGCAGGAATTGCTGTTGCTGCTGGTGCCATTCAATATACTCCAGAGATGTTTCCCCAGTTGCGAGAATCCTTAAGTCGGTGGTGTCAGCTATGTTCCACCACCGGTGGCTGTCGCTTCGAACATTTACTTTGAACTGGCTTCGTTATTGCAGGTAATGTTTACAGCCTTTGTTGTCTCTTTTGGCTGTTATTTTACATGAAGCCGTATTATTGTCATTAACCTGAAACCATTTACTGAAACCAATCTGTTACCTGATATTAGCGATTCTGAAGTTTATGCACTCAATTACAACATTTATAGAGGAGACAGATCCCCCGCAACTAGTAAGAAGTCAAGTGGTGGCAGTGAGTTACCTGCCAGTAAGAATAACTTCCGCTGTGAACTGATCAGTATCTTACATACTGATTTGAATGCTTATTTGTATCTATTTCACTCGGGTGTAATACTTACATAATTATAGATGGCGTTTATATACCCCCTGGTCAACCTTTTAATACTTACTCTAGGTTTGTTTCTTGTGTCGACCAAATGTCATGAATAATTTTATGCTAGCAGGAGCATATACGCAGTGGAAAGAATACATTCATAGACATAAGGCGTATAATAAGAAACATAACATATTTATTGAAAAAAAACAACAATAAGGCTGAACGGGAATAAATAATGAGTAGCTTAACAGTAAAGAAAACAAAACGTAAAAGTAGGATATATGCTATATTAAGCTTATGAAACACTTAAGCAAAAATAAATGCCCCTTGGGCTCAGCATGAATCAAAACATTAAATATGTCACTTGAAAAATTACACAATAGCTAAAACAAATTCAGCTCCTGAAGCTGGCGAGAGAAAACACTGTTTCGTTCAAGACGCACAATTGAAAATAGGAGCAGTAAGCCATAGACATCTACTACGTATCTATCAGTAGAATACTAAATTAATGTGACAAGCTTGAATCTTTACTAATTCAAAAAAAAAAACACAAGCATCAAATAAAAAGAGGATAAGATTGAATCCTTCTTTTAACTTCACCTTACTTCCGGCTTAGAAATGATACCCACAACATACAAAGTAAATGCATTAACACATTAGTCAATAAAGTCTTAGAATATCAAGTTCACAGTTCTGTAGTCATAAAATGCAATAACACATAGTCACGGAACCAATTAAATAAAGTCACAGTTCAGTACAGTAAAACAATTAAAGTCACAGTCCGGGAGAAATAAATGTATAACGACACAAATTGATAAAGTTAATTGTTTAAAGGCACAGTTCTAAATAACGTCCGTCATGGCCAAAGGAAATAAGCTACAAAACAAAACAGAAAGGAACATCATTACAAAATGTCACTTTGCCGTGAAAAGAGTTTACAGAAATTTCTCCGTACAGAACTCGTTGCCTTAGACCAGGGGTGACCAACCTGCGGCCCGCGGGCCAAATGCGGCCCTCCAAAAGAATTTATGCGGCCCGCGAAATGAACTATTTACTGTAAAATCTTAATAACAAGTAAGATTGTACGTACTTAACGCTTCATAAAATATTTGAATGTATCTGAATTACAAATTGTTGGCCCCCTGAAAACCTTCAGAAATTCAATAAAATAATATCTTGGCCCTAGACAAAAAAAGGTTGGTCACCCCTGCCTTAGACGGTTGGGAAGAATTGAGCCGAATATTAGGCGACTTAATTCGGGAAACTAGGCGTATATTTTACCGCCTTCTCGATACGAGTACAAAACCCGTAAAGTCACAAACGTACGACTTTAGACCGCACGGCCATAACCCTTGGACAATGCTGGCGTAGTAAAGCTCGTAATAACGAAGCTCTGGGAAGACTAAACGAGCTTGACGAGCGTTCAACCCCACATGAAAATTCGCACTCACCAGATTTGAGATGCCTGTCGGAAATGTCCACCGTTGAAGCTTCGTGTAACGAGCGGCTTCAGCTGGCTGGGAATGCTCGGAGAATAGGTTGACACGTTCGCACGTTGCTGACTTTGCTATAGCGGGGTCCGTTTCATTTGCCACGCCCGTCGACGCTCGATGCTCGCCGACGTCTTGAAGAGCCGCCGTCGCCGCCCTTGTTGGAGCGTAACCTTGCTCGGCGCCTGTCGACGTGAATCCCCCTTCAAGGCTTGTAATTAAGTTAATCGCTCGCCTTCGATCCTCCGCTCGCGTCGTCCACGCATCGTCTCTCCATCGATACTCTCTGTCTCTAGCTCTTCCGTCGTCCCTTTTCAAAAGCTCTTTCGAGCTCCCATTCGTCCTCGCCTGATGACGATCTCCCTGACGTTCGTCACGACGGGTTTTACGTCGATTCTCTCTCCTCTCCGACGAAATGAAAACCCGAGAGGGAAAGCGCTTGATTCCGTCACTGGAATTCGTGTTGGCGACGGAATTCCGTGACACCAAACATTGTGAAAGTTTCAAAATGATACACATGTTTTAATTCTTGGTGACTTTAATCTGCCCAATACCGACTGGAGTAATCCTGATATTGTGTTGGTATTCTCCTCATCACTGTCCTTATTGAATATGATCACCTAATATAATCTTCAACAAGTAAACAAAGTCAAATATAGAAGAGGTGCCTTACTCGACTTGATCTTTTCTTCTCTCAGTGAAATTGTGGTTCAGGAAGATACTGGTCCTATATTAATTGCTGATCCGCATCATCCAGTGCTTCCTTTTCTTTTCCCTACAAGATGTATAGATAACGGAAAAGCGTAAGTTATTACTCCCAATTTTCGTTATTGTAGACTTGATAATATTTTCTTCGATTTGGCTATGCTTGATTGGGTGAATTGGCGCTGGAATTCGCATGTTAATGACCTTTTTACTATGTTTAGTAATATCTTAAGCGAGATTATCTTACGCCATACTCCAACTAGGAAAACTGGTAAGGATAATTTCCCTTGTTGGATTTCCTCATTACTCATAGCGCTTATAATTGAAAAAAAGATTTTGCATAAGCAATATAGTAGTCGCCGCTTATTGTAATCACGGCTAATGTAATCAATCGGTTATTGTCATCATTTTTGCCAGGAACAGAACGGTTATATACAAGTTCATTGAAAATCAGCCGCTTATTGTAATCAAAGCTTCGGTTAATGTCATCAAATTTTTTCCAACATGAGGCTGATGAGCATGGGTAATGAACTAGAAATTCCGTAGAAATACCGTGAGTTGTTAAATTCAGCAAATCTTCAACTCTGCAACATCAAAAATGACGTCATTTTGCACTGTGTTACTCCAGCATTGAGGTTTTTAAAACTACTAATCTGCAAACAAGTCGTCTGTGCAAGCTATCTGCCATGATCGCCTCTTTCACTCAGGAAAACGATCCAACGTCATGTCGCCGGTATTTTTAATCAACGCGTTTTCCCATTATTAGACATCTTAATAAGAAATATTTTCATAGTCATTAATACACCTTTTACAACCTTCTTAGCTGTATCAGTATCTAATTGTAATGAAAGTTGTATATTTTCTTACACAAAATCGTCTTCACTCATGAATACCGCCATTTGTATGAAAGCTCATGGAACAGAACAAGCAACGAAACGAATAAACGTCGCTTCTAGGTTGACCGAAGATCAGGTATATGAATTTGTCAAATCCACAGAGTCTGAAATCGCTGAGCCAAACGAACTGGAAGAGAATCGGGAAGAATATTCTAATCCACCAACATATATCGAAATGCGAAAAGCGCTCAATATTTTGCAATAATCTTTAATTCCGATACTGTAAAGGTACGTATGTACTTATTTACTCGATTTATTTTTTACTCTTCTTGTACTATTGTGTAACATCGAAATAAAGCGTTATTTACATTGTATGTAATAAAAAGCCTCAAAATCTTCGGTTATTGTAATCACTCGGTTATTGTAATCAAATAGACTTGGGACCAAAGTGATTACAATAAGCGGCGACTACTGTATCAGCAATCACTGCGTTCATCTGATTACCTCAAGATTGTTTCCATCTGTAAACGCTGTCGTGGCCTCACTAGGCAGTGTTTTAAAGACTATACTTCCCGAATCTAGGAATCTCTTCCAAATAATCGGAAGTCATTTTGGAGTTTCATTCGTAACTGCCAACGCTCTTCAGTACATACCCCTATACTTAAGCACAACGATGCATCAGTAAGTGATCCTGTATGTGAATTATTTGCACAACATTTTGCCTCTGTATTCACTGGGAATGATACGCCTAATTCCGCAAATGACAACCCTAATCATTTGATCACTCAGGAGGATACCTCCTTTCCTCTATCGTCTTGTCATGTTACCTTTGAAGAGGTATATAATACTCTTTATAAGTTAAATCCTTATAAAGGTTTGACCCAGATTGTATTCCCCTCAGTGTTTTAAAATATTGTGCAATTCTTTTATACTACCCTATTACTAAGTTGGTTAATTTATCCTTCCAATATGGATGTTTCCCTGACATTTTGAAGAAAAGTAATGTTGTACCCATTCATAAATCTGGTTCATTAGCCAGTGTCTGCAATTATCGACCAGTTATTATCCAGAATGTTTTAGCGAAGATTATTGAGAAACTGTTATCTAAAATTGGTAATCTATTGACCAGGCATTTCTCCTCCTTCCAACATGGGTTTATGTCCGGCAGAAGTACTGTAACGAACTTAGTTTCATTTCAAACTCACGTAATATCTGCCTTTAAAAATCATCAACAAATCGACGCAATTTATCTGGATTTCACAAAGGCTTTTGATAGAGTAGATCACTCCATACTTCTGCACAAATTAGAATCTTATGGGTTCACTGGTTCATTATTAGCATGGTTTTCTTCCTATTTAAAAGATCACCAAGTAATTGTTAGATATGCTTCCTCGTATTCGTCTTCATTTATTGCATCATCCAGTGTATCGCAAGGATCACACCTAGGACCAGTTCTCTTAAATCTATTTTTTAATGACTTGGCTAATGTTGTTGACGTTCACTTGCTGCTATTTGCCGATGACGTGAAACTCTACTGGCCCGTCTCTTCCACTGATGACTGTGAGAAATTGCAACACAATCTGTATGCAGTCCAAAACTGGTGTATACAAAATCCTATGGCCCTGAATCCTCTAATGTGTAAAAGTATAACCTATTATAGATCACACACAATAACTAGTTTCCTACATTATATTTTTGATACTCCATTAATTCGGTGTTGTAGTATTCTGGACCTCAAAGTTCTTTATACACACTCATTAAGCCCAGAGCCCCATGTTCATTATACCTTTAAAAAGGGGGTAAAGCCTTAAGACTACTAATTCGTTCCTTTAAATTTATTAATAAACTCTCAGTTTTAGTTCTTCTATTTTGCCCCTACGTTAGACCTATTTTAGAATACGCTTCTGTCGTTTGGAATCCATCATAGCTGGATCTTATTGATGAAATTCAATCTGTAAAAAAACGATTCATTCATTTTTTATCCTCTCGATTTGAGCTTAAATCCATAATCACTTCCTGTAAATAGCATCCATTACTATTAAGACTTCCATCATTACAGAGTAGACAAGGATTCAAGATGCTCTCTTTGTCTATAAATTGATAAATGGGTATATTGATTCCCCCGAACTTCTGAGCAAAATTAATTTCAAAATTCCTAATTTCACCCATATATAATGATATATATAATGATATTGGGAATTAAAAACATAAAGTGTCTTGCACATAAAACGTGGTAGCTCCTGAACAATATACTTGCTACCCCACATTGTATTAAAAGAAAATGTTCATTCTGGTCATCTCTATCATTGCTTACCATTATACACACTTTTTCAGAATCACCCTGTAAAATATGCTTTATTCTATTCCTGAGTAGTTGTGTTTTTAAATTTTTTTAAATAAATTCCTTATGTTTTCTCCTATTACAATTAGGATTGCAAAGATATTCCTACAGTAATTGAAGTGCTTAGTTTTGAAAATATTAAAAGGGGGTGTTATTTTGGTGATTTAAGTTAGTTGATATGTGATAATTTATGTGGTTCTGTTTTGTTATTCCACTATTTGCATTATTATCACTATTACTGTTTTGCATTATTTGCAAAAATTTCCAAATGCCTTTGCAGAATCGATTCATGTTCTTATTAGAAATTAATACAGTGGATTTAAAATAATAGATTTAATTCAGTATATAAAAAATTAACTTTTTAATAATGTTTAACCTGGTAATTTAAATTTTTGATTTACTTTATTAACGAAATGATAAGCCTTGCTCTCGATTTAATTTCCTTTGTAATAAACCCATTAATAAGCATCTTTCCATTAGACTATTAAAGATATAATGAGGTTTATGAATTTGTCAGTATATTAATTGTTGCATTAAGAACATCATTTATCAATTTTTTCCATCTCATTTGAGGTTTTTGGCAGTCCTAAAAATTGTAAGAAGTCTATACTCGTAAACTATACTGTCATCAGCAATACGGAGGGTTGTTTACAATCTATGGTAACGATTTGCATGGCGCGTGACGTCTCAACCAATCAGCGTAGGTATGCAAATTTATGTAAAAGTACAGGTGAGTACTTAAACATTAGTGTGGCAGGCGGTGGGTTAGTTTGCTCGGAGAAATGCCGCCGAAAGTGTCACAGTTTTGGAAAAGGTACAAGACAGCCCTTTCCGACGCGAAATTCAGTTATTCCGCAATAATTACGGCATGTAGGAAAAGAGGTTTCACCATTTCAAAGAAAGGAGTTCATAACGTGTTGGCTGGTGTTGGTTTGGCCCGTACAGGACAGATTTTTGGGACTGCAAAGCAAGCAAATCCAAGAACACCTACAAGTCACACAAAGGCTGTCATTCGGAAAGTCAAGAAAATGGTGACGGGGAACAATCCAGCGACCCAAAGGACCATTGCTGCTAAGGTAGGGACATCTCTTCGTACCGTAAACAAGATTATCCATAAAGATTTGGGACTGCAAAAGAGACATAAGAGCAAGGTTCACAAGCTCTTGCCAAGGCACATTTCAGAACGTAAGACCAATTGCAGAAAACTGTATGAATGTCATCTCGCTGGGGATAAATGGAAGTATGTGACCACATTAGACGAAGCATATGTTTATCTGTCGGGCTGCAATAAACCAAGGGCGATTTTTTCTCGCCCACTGGGAGCCAAATCGTTTCCAAATTGGTACAGAGAATATCGTGAAAGTTTTTCGAAGGGATTCATGAGCGTCGCGGGTTATTCCTATAAAGGCAAGCTACAGATACGGAGAGTGGCTCAAAATGTAAAAGTGAATTCTGCGTACTATCAGGAACACGTTCTGACACCAATTTATACAGAGGAACTACCTGCTCTTTACGGAAACGACTTTGACAAGGTCCGTCTCCATCAAGACAAAGCGTCCAGCCATACGTCCAAATCGACACAGAAGTTTCTGACACGAATGGAACAGCAAACAAGAATCCAGGCTATACCGTTTACCGAGATACCAGTGAAGTCTCCAGACGCGTCGCCCATGGATTTCTGCGCATTTGAACTATTAAAACGAGCCTTGAGAAACCGACGTCCTCGTTCATTGGATGGACTATGGAAATCTTGTCAGCAGGAGTGGCAACGTTTAAGTCTTACCGTTCTTCGCAGTAGTCTACTGCAATGGAAACTGCGCTGCAGAGCGATAGTATCCCATGGCCATCAAATAGAGCATGATCGTTGGTGGAGAAAGGGAATTTCGGGGAAATAAGACCGAATTCCTATCGTTACCATAGATTGTAAACAACCCTCCGTAGTATTAACATTTTCTTTCTGATTTGTACAATAAGCTGTAATGAAAGCTTTATTATTTGTTAATTCAGAAGTTTCATAATCATAAACTAATGATCGGTGAAGGATTAAATACATACATTCATATATGAGTATCGACTCTTCAAGTTATTCAGTAACCATACACATGATTTGAAATAAATGTGTAATAGTTACTCGCATGAGTTGTCTTCAAATCAAGTCAGCAAAAAGGAATCAAACCTCTTTTATGAAAAAATTAGCAGAGGTACCTGGCATTGCCCGGGATAATTACACATGTAGGTAAACAAATTTTGCAATATCTTTAAAATAAACACATGAAAACGTTTAGTATTAATACAGTAAAAAGTCATAAAGAAAATTCGAAAAAAAAATTTTAATGCTCAAAATAGATGGACTTCTCCAAGTATGCCACCGCTGGCCTAAATAATTTCTTAGTCATGTTATCTTACTTTAGATCTACACGTGATATTGTTGCAATTCCCACTCTTCTCTCGATGTCTTGAAGCAAAACTTGGCCTTTCATCACTTTGTGTAGTCTAGCGTCTCTGACTCTACTATTTACTTGCTAACCATTTGCTCAATACAGCATGGAGCTAAAGGAGTGCTTCCTTTGTCGTCTTTGCACTCTTTCTAAATAGTCTGCTAACTTTCTTCTATCTCCATTTACTAATCATTTTTAAAGATTTTCAAAAATTTGTTAAGTACTAAGAACTCTCTTTTCTAAGAAAAGCCTGAATAACAGGAATTCTATGCATTGTTACAAATTTTGCCTTTCATTTGTGGTCATGAGATATATATTGTTGATCCCTGCCTAGTGTTGGTGGATTGTTTGTTGACACCATTGTTGATACGTATTGTTGCACAAACTTTTCCTTGCATTGTTGGTCATGAGATATATATATTGTTGGTCCGTGCAGAGTGTTTGTGAATTGCCTGTCGATACCATTGTTGATACCTATTGTTGCACAAACTTTGCCTTGCATTGTTGATCATGAGATATTTCTCATTAATATGCCCTGCCATGATCATGAATATCGATTTTTTATCGATAATTATTATTTTTCATCATGCTTTGAAGGTCAAGTATGCAAAATTTCATCAAGATCGGAATAAAACCCACGAACAAACCCACAAACAAACCCACAAACATCCTTCTTTATATATATAGATAGATGATTAAACTAATCCAATCTGTTTAAGCTACAAAAATATCAGTTTGTCAGTCAGAATGCATGCAGCAACACGCTTAAGTTGACAAATAAATACAAACTTTAAAATAGAATGAAGCCTTTTCTCTAAAAAATGAAACACGAAGCTTTGCACTCTGTTGCTACCCCTCCCTCTCAATATGATAACCAAGCTTTCATGTCTTTGCAGATTTTAAAGATATAATTGCAGGGCTCAATGGAAAAGGGGCATATGCCACAAAACAATGCTTTTACAGGAGAGCAGTTTTAAAGATAGATGTCAGGTAGATAATATCTGATAGATATGATAGGTATAATAGATATTCAGAATGCCTATATTGAGAAATAAACACATGCCACTGTGCTAGAAGTTCATTAAAGAGACCCTGCATGGCTAGAACTGTCTTTCTATAACAAAAACTCAATATTAATTAATATGTAGCATAAGCCCCTTTTCCAATGAGCCCCTCAATTTTTAATAAGTTTTCATGGCATTTTGATCTGAGATATAAATTCTGTACCATGTTAGTGTTTGGCTTGAATGAGTGATGCAGATATTGACAATTTTTTTTCGAAGTTATTTGCACAATATGCAGTTTAAAATTTATTAATAACCAGAATACATTGTAAAGGGTCATAACTTGAACAATATATATATTAAGTTGTTCGGAAAGTTCTTCCGGATTTGAATTTATATTTCTAGAGCAAAAAATATGTACAAAATGATTGAATTAATATAGATAGTACTGCCCATCCAACTCGATAATCTACTCCCAACATTCTGGGAGCTTTTTGATTCCCTCTCCGAAGAATCCCAGGTCCCTGAACCCTAGGAACAAATCGACCTCTTTTTTGCACTCTTCTGCACTTTTAAAAATTTCACCCTGAAGGTGGATTTGGAGGTAAGAGAAAAGGTCGTAGTTGGAGGGTGCTAGTTCAGAGCTATATGGAGGATGAGCCATGATATTCCATTCGAGCTCATGCAAGGTCCCGGAGGTGGCAGTGGTTGTGTGTGGGTAGGCGTTACCTTGATGAAACAGAACTGGCGATTGGTGTTGATGGATTGTTGAACAAACACTCAAGATACAGAATTGTTTTTGCATGTGTAAAGAAAACCGGAAGAACTGTCCGAACACCTGACATTTATGATGTAGACACAAAATAAAAACTAGCAAAGAAAGTTCCTGTGAAACAAAGCAAAAAAAGCAAAGTGACTCATTTCAGGGTTTTGTAAGAGATGCATGCATGTGCACTTCACATTTATGTACATGTATGAAAAATTGTTTTTAATAAAGAGTTGGAAATTTATATACAAATTGTTTATACGACTTACTGGATTGGGCGCTGCATTAATACATGAGATCCTGTTCCTTAAAATAGAATTGCACTCCATGAATAAAAATTTGTTCTGAAGTGAGGTAGGTTTCGGAATAGTTGTTCTACCATCTTTCTGCATGTAGTTGACTGCCGTCTTTCTGCATGGGCGCACCTAGGTGCATGCCCAGGTGCCCTATTTTCAATATGCCGTCTTCCTGCATGGGTGACTCTTTCTTCAGTTGTAGGAGTGAGACCAGGGGCCCTGGGGACCTAAAAGACAGCCCTGTGTAGCTGTATACTGGTACTCGTTAATTTTCCAAAACACTTTATTAGTGATTTGGGTGGTGATAGTAACGAATCTCTTATATCTGTTTCTCTTATTGGATTAGAGAATTTCCAAAATATTTAAGACTTTTAAGCGGTTCTATTATTGATGCATATTTTTTGCATACTAGTATTTTGTGTATTGCTACCTTTTTAAAGTTTTAACCAAGTGCAAAAATCGAGGGAAGTACTTTCATTATATGCAGCATCCAGTCAATCTAAGGATTTTGATGGTATCAAGAGCCACACCATTGATTGTTCTGATGCCGAAGAAAAAAAAGAATTTGTGGACTTAAGGGGACAATGGTTTCACCACCTATGGTGGCACATTATTCTCTCAAAGCGATGGCTGTTCTTTTGTGTTTACCAATCACCTCATTCAGTTGTTGCAGAGGTATCTTTCTCCACATATTAAAGAATCCACTAAAATTATAGATAACAGTATGGTAGATGGTTCTGTAGAAAAATTTGGAAAAATGTTGATTGCTTAGGTCAATAAATCTTAATTGTTGTTTTGGTTTATTTTTTATCGTTTTTTACTGCTCGTTGTGCGTATATATTTTAGTATATATTTAGCTTTTGTAGTTTACATGTGCATACTTTTGCACTTTTAAGTGCATATTCGAGTTTGTTCAAAAATTAACGGAATTTTTTTTTTAATTAAAAACTTTCTCAATATAAACTTTCTAGTTTAGCAAATATTTTGAACTGGCGTAATATATTCCTTGTTTAAATTCATACTTGCCTATTTACAAGATGTCTGCCTCTGTTATTTTTTTGACAGCTTGAATATTAGTGGACTCTGGTTGTGTGACGGAATTGTAAAGTTGAATTGAATTTACGAGACTCTTAGAAAAGTTTTCCTATATGTTGTTATAAAAATTGATAATTATATCTTATGAAAAGTTGTTTTATCTTACCCTTTAAGATATAGGTTAATACATAATTATACTAAAGGATTTACAGTATTGCAGAATGTAGCTCTAGAGTTGGGTCTATATGTTATAGTTTTTTTTTGACAGCTTGAATATTAGTAGACTCTGGTTGTGTAACTGTGTGAGTAGTTTGATTAAGAAATTTACACGCTAAGGCTTTTTATGACACCGGAAAGGGACATCATTCTACCAGTTGTGGCTGATGAGTTGTGAACAGTATTAGACAATTTGTTTTTCACTCATAGCTTTATTCTTACAATATTGGTAGTCATTTACATTGCGTATATTGTGAGCTATGTACTCAATCAGTTAATGATCTTTGTGCATTTACGAGAATTGTAAACTTGAAGTTTTTTTTTTTTTTTTACGAAACTCATAGAATTGTTTTTCTGTATTGGATAAATTTACTTGATAATTATACCTTGTTATGAATAGTTTTATCATACTTATAAGAATTCAGTTAATACTTAATTATATTAATTGATTTACAGTATTAAAATGCAGCCCTAGAACTGGGTCTTGCATGTATTTGTGTTGATTTATGTTCATTTAAAATAAGCAAGTATCATTCATTGTAATTCTTTCCATTTACATTCATTGTCTTCTTTTTATTAAACTTGGAATTTTTATCTTAAGTGTTCGGCTGTGTCTTGTTGAATTCATTGGGGTGAAATTATTCGTAATTACCTTCCACTGCGTATGATTTGGCACGTGATACCACCTACATTTAAGACCTTTGTGGTACCCCAGAGCGTGCGACTTGACTTTGGCCTCAAGGTGTTAATTCAGTAAAAAAAAATTTAAAAATAAAAAATTCACCGGATATTTGAAACCATTTATCATACAAGTGTGCATCAGACCTAGTTTTTTTCCATAGATTTAGCATATTGTTTTTTGTGGGATTTTACTATTTTTTAAGGTGTGCGATAATTTGTCGTATCTGCGCCCAAAATGTAATGACCAGGGTTTAGGGTATGAATTTACATGTGTAATTAGGGATTTTCGACTGCACCATTAATTTTGATTACTAATTAAAATATTAAACTCCTACTACATTTATTATTATTTATTATTATTTCTTCACATTTAGGTTCATGCCAGGAAAGATTTTAGGAAGCATAAACAACTCATTCAAACAATAACAAATCATCGGTGAGATAAGGGTTCATAATACTGTTTCTGTCAACGAAATTGGTAGTAACTTTGCAGTATAACATAGGGACGACAGAGATTCCAACTAGTTTCGCCTTTTATTCCCGGCTTTATCAAGGATAACACAACAAGAGGCTCGCAGGCCTTATATACAGAAACAAGGTACATAGTATGCAAAGTGATTGGAGAATGGAAAGAATGGAAATAAAAACGTGAACCAATAAAGAAAATACAGGAGAGCCAATAACAGAATATTGGCTCTCCACTGAAGACCAAGTTGTCTGAATCTGACGCCATCATCGTCAAGGCAGACAAAGGTAACGCTTCAGTCATCTTATACCGATCAGTTTATAACAGTAAAGTCAACGACTTCATCTCCACCAACAATTTTACTATCCTTCCCTCCGACCCCACCACCAAGTTCCATAAAACCATTATTTCGGCCATCAATTCGTCCCCTCGATTCAAATACCTCCGACCTCTCATCCCCCCCAATCCTCGCCCCCCTAACCTGAATGCCCTCGTCAAGATCCACAAGCCTAACATGCCTATACGCCCTGTGGTTAATTACTCCCCTGCCCCTGCCCATCTCGTTGCCAAAAACCTCTCCGCATTTCTCTTTAACCTTAAACTCCTTCCTAATACCTACAATGTCCGGAACTCCCTCACCCTTGCTGATTCCCTTTCCTCATTTCCTACTAACGAACACATGTCCCTTATGTCCCTTGACATCACTAACCTATATACTAATATCCCAGTCTCCATCTCTCTTAAAATCCTCAAACGCCTCCTACGTAACTCCTCTCTTCCTAGAACTGATGCTATCGACCTTTTATCCATCCTGTCTGTCATTTCCTCACAAAACTACTTTTCCTTTAACAACACGTTCTATTCTCAACCTACTGGTTTGGGTATGGGCTTTCCTCTTAGCAGCTTCTTATCTGAAGTCTTCCTACAAGACCTCGAACTAACCTTTGTCACCCCCCTCCTTGCTAACTCCACTATCATTTCATATTTCCGATATGTAGATGATATCCTTATTATTTACGATTCCCGTTCTTCCTCCCCCACTGACATCGCTGACACTTTCAATTCCTTCTCTCCCCATATCCAATTTACCTACGAAACAGAAGTTAACAATTCCATCCCGTACCTTGACATCCTCATTACTAACAACCTCCAAACTAACCGTTTCTCGTTCTCTGTCTTCCGTAAGCCTACCACATCGTCTAATCTAATCCACTGTTCTTCCTCACACCCCCCCGTCCACAAACACGCTTCCCTACGTTTCTTCATTGACCGTGCCCTGAAGTTACCCCTCAGCCCCCCCTTCCCGCTCCTCCGAACTCTGTATCATCCACACCCTCGCCCGTATGAACGGCTTCTCATCCTCTACTTTCTCCCGTACCCTCCAACGACGTAGACGTGCCTTCCATAACCCGAGTCCCCCTCCTCCTGATATAAGCCGACGAAAGAAGTGGGTTTCACTATTATACCTCGGCCCCCATTTCTCCCGCCACCCCAATTTCCTCTCTTCCCTTGGCCTCCAAGTTTCTTTTCGTTCCCCAACCCCTTTTCTTCGTACCTTGCGCCCATCTACCCTATCTGCAACTGACGATTACGCCCGATCCGGGGTATATCGCCTGAACTGCGCCTTCTGCGATAAGTTTTACATAGGCTTATCGACCCGTAATTTCAATATACGTTTCAAGGAACACGTCAACTCCTACGAGAAACAAGATGGTAATTCCCACTATGCTAACCATCTTACCGATTCCGGACATACTTTGAAAGCCAAAGATGAAGTGATGTCCATCTTACACAAATGCAACGACCCGTTCAAGACTGCGATCCTTGAATCAATAGAGATATTTAGAGCCAAGAGATCTACCCCTGGCCTCATCCTCAATTGCCAAACGGATTTTGATGTCTATGCCATACTTAACTCTGTCTCCGACCTTGTATAATTTAATGTATTTAATTTCAAATTTGTTTTATATAATTCTGTTTTCAATCTCATTTGTAAATCTTTTTGTCTTCTGACAAAAGATATGCTCTCTTTTCGGTCCGCGATTTGTTTGCTTTCCTCTTTTATCATTTTATTTGATTTCATATAGTAATTTCTGTTATTGGTTTCTTAGTATTTTCCTATTCTTGATTTCATATAGTAATTTCTGTTATTGGCTCTCCTGTATTTTCTTTATTGGTTCACGTTTTTATTTCCATTCTTTCCATTCTCCAATCACTTTGCATACTATGTACCTTGTTTCTGTATATAAGGCCTGCGAGCCTCTTGTTGTGTTATATCCATCACTAATAGCACCCTCAAGAACTTACCTCCTAATGTTGTTGCAACTATTACCAGGGCCATGAATGACTGCTGGAGACATGGTTACTTTCCTGTCAAGTGGAAAGAGTCTGTAATCGTTACCATACCGAAGCCTGGTCTAAACCCTGCTCTTCCTGTCAGCTATAGGCCTATAAGCTTGTTACCTATGCTATCAAAAGTGTTTGAACGCATCATTCTTAAGAGATTTAACGACTTCTGTGTGGCTAACAATCTTGTTCGTGAAGAGCAATTCGGCTTTCGACCAGGTCACTCCTGCCAACTCCAGATCTGGAGGCTTGTTGCAGATTTAAACACTCCTCTTAACTGCGCTAAATATGGTGGTCTTGTGTTTTTGGATGTCCGAAAAGCTTTTGATCAGGTTTGGCACGAAGGCCTAATACACAAAATGATTACTTGTGGATTTCCGGACGATCTTATTGCCTTGATTAGATCCTTTCTGTCGAACAGGATATTTCGAGTAAAGGTTGGCTGCTCCTTGTCAAACCCGTGTGACGTCAAGGCTGGTGTTCCCCAGGGTTCTGTTCTTGGCCCTGCACTCTTCAACTTTTTCATCCATGACTTCCCAACATTTACAAAATGCAAGTTGTATCTGTTCGCTGACGACGCGTCCATCATGACCACTGCTCGCGTTCCCGCTCATGTCATATCTCGATTGCAGAATGCCTTACATAAGTGCGAGAAATGGTTTGCTAAGTGGAGACTCAAACTAAACGTCGACAAGTGCAAAGCTATGTTTATTACCAAGAAACTTCGGAAACCACCGAAGCCTCTCCTTCTTTCGGGTAGAGAGCTCGAATGGGTGAAGAGTTACAAATACCTCGGAGTGGTGATAGATGCCAAGCTAAATTGGGGTGACCACGTCTCCTATGCTATCAATAAGGCTAAGAAGGCAAAGTTCAGCCTGGTCGCCCTCCTGGGGCGAAACAGCGCTCTTGGAATAGATAGCAAACTTTTGCTATATAAAATGGTTATCCGGACCATTCTGTTATATGGTATGCCTGCCTGGGCCACAATATGTAAGTCCAGATGGAAGGACCTCCAAACTTTCCAAAACGTTACCTTGAGGACCATTGCTCAACTCGACAGGAGAGTTGCAACAAATACTTCTATTGCCGACGATTTTGAGATACCTCCCATTGGAAATCACGTCCAGGAATTGATGAAAAAGCTGCTTCCGAAGATGAAGGACCATCCCAATCCTCTGGTTGCAGGTATTCTTGAGCACCCGCTTATTTTCAGAAGCCTTCTTAGACATCGCAGGCCACGTCACCTCCTGGACATCAATTTCGACGACATCCAAAAGGCGATATTTCCCGAATATTGGATCTCCTAGCTCCTCGTGTCCCTTGTCCCTCGTCAATCAACAATCAACACTATCGTCCTGATAGGAAAGGACTCTATCTTATCCTCTGGATGACTTAACTAGGTTTCATCTGGCTTCTTGCCTAGTTCAGTGTACTTCCCGTGGTTACTTTCTGGACGAGTATGGCAGTGAAAGCGTTGCTTTCGGACCACTCGTTTCGTTTTACCTGCACTGTTCGATTGTCGATTGTTGATTGTTGTGTTATCCTTGATAAAGCCGGGAATAAAAGGCGAAACTAGTTGGAATCTCTGTCGTCCCTATGTTATACTGCAAAGTTACTACCAATTTCGTTAATAACAAATCAATTTATTCTAAGGAAGGATTGAATAATTAAAGAATACATAACACCAATATTTAGATATTAATAAAGAACCAATAAACTATAACCAATAAAAACATTAAGCCAATAGAATACTATTAAATTCATCTATCTATTGGTTCAAAACATATCAAAAGAATACGCGTTTTTGGCCAAAGGGGATAAAGCATACCTATACTGGTATTGGCTGGTCGTACGTCTGTATTGAGGATCTTGCTTCAGTCCGAGAATGGAATCTTCATTACTTTCATAACATCGCGAATGAGCAGGGCTTAGAAAACTTATATTTAAGGGGCATTGTTGAAGCAGGATCTAGTTAAAAAGACCACGGAATCGAGCAAACATAAAGGAAGTCTAAGTGACGTGGATAATTCATTAAAAATATAAAATAAATCGATTTTGAATGTCACTGCCGAAATGTCTCTAGAAGACAGCTGGGTATACTGCAATGGGATTTGCAGGAAATTCTGGAGTACCAAGATCCATGGCTCACGTACACTGCCTACAAAATTCGTACAGAGTTAATAATTGGAAAAGCCGCTAGTCTATCAGTGATGTACGCCTCATCTTTGATGAATAGACTGATTTTTCCTCTCGTGTTTGCATAGTTAGAGGCTAGAAGCATTTTAAAATCACGTGACAACCTTGTGACGTCACATGCCCAATCTGAGGGGTCATTCAGAGGAGTCAATCTGAGTTCATTTGGGCCTCCTTCCCCTCTATCCTGTCTGTCTGCATCTTAGAGTCTGGAGACCCCTTGGGCCACTGGCTCAATAGCTTGAAGCAATTAGGGTCTCCTCCCGCACTTTCCAGAGAATAGTCTTCTCTTTCTTTTCTTTTTTCAACCCTGTCGGTTTGTTTAAATAGGGTTGCATTGCTTTCCTAAAATGTGTAATAAACTTCCAAGGAATGCTAATGGACTCGGGAAAGTTACTTTCTACTCAGTGAATGTCTACAGTACACTGGAAGATGGACATCAACCCTGTTTCTCACAAAGGAGAAGGGAAACCAGATGTCTGGCTGGTCATAACTAATTAATAGGAATTGTTTATCCTGAAAAATAACTGAAAAAACATGTATATCCTAACTTAGTATATAAGTTTTAATAAAACATTTCCGACTTAATAATAACATCTCCTTTAAATATAAACATGCTGATATTAATAAATTAAGGTCAGAACTGATGATTAAGAAATATGTTCTATACACTATTTCTTTATTTTAGTTAATTGGAATCTAAATATTCCGAATGTTATTTCCATATCTTGGCTAATTTACATATATTTTAGCTGTGACCCTACATTGCCTCCATCCTCTTAGATCTCTTGCTTCCCTTGAAAAAGAGATCTCAATTTTCTTCTCCGTCGGGGGTCCGATTTGTCCTGACTTCGGGTCGTGAATGCTTCAGTGTCAGGTTACTGTTCCCTAGGCCATTACCCTTAGTACGTAACATGCATCAGATACAATAATCAAAATCATAGAAATTATCCTAAAATAATATAGTGACTTATTTCTGTCAGTAAGTTATTTATAACTATTAATTATAAAACATATATAATCAAAATAGCTTAGAATATAAATAATTCTTTCAACAAAGCCAAAAGATTTCGTTAAAATTCACTTTTGAAGGAATGTGAAAGAAAAACAGCAGTTCTATAGTTCATAGCGTCTTGAAAGTCACTTTCATTAAAATGTTATACTTTAAAATTCATATGAAAACATGAAGTATGTGCTTTATATTTTGTCGTGACTCTGAACGTTAAATTCATTTTTGTCTGAAAAGATTGTCCTTTCATAATTTATTTTGTTTTTCTGCACATCATTTAACACTCGGGTAAGATCACACAAACCATCTAATTCATCACTGTCTAGAATTTCATATTTTTATTAGTTCATAGTTCTCTGATCACACATTGCACTTTTCTGTTCACTGGCATTTGTATCACTATATTATATCCAAAGCGCTATATCGCACACACTTTTCTTCTTTGCTTATTGGGTGTATAAAACATATTTTTTTTCTTTAATGATTTAATTGCATCATTTGAATCTGCAACCGTAGCACTTGCAGTTTTTATTCGCAGTTTAGCAGTTCACCTGGGTGTTTTTTTAGTTTTTGCACATATCCCAATAGTCTCCTCCATGCGTAGCAGTGGTTTTGTTGATCTTGACGTGGGTCTGGAAGCGTCCATCGATGAGGGAATGTAGTGGGGTGTGTCTGGTTGTCCTCATCGATGTGGTCCAGATGAGTCTCCATCTTTCGTCCATGGTGGCTGCTGCAGGAGTTTTCTGCAATGGCGATCCTTCATCTAGGGATAAGAGTCATGCTTTTCCCCCAAAGTATTGGCCTGCATATTTATTTATTCTACTACTAGCTAACCAGTATAGGAATACAAATTTTTGAATCTCACATCGACTAGTGTTTATAAAAAGTGCCTCATTTTCATAAAATTTATTATCATCAACAAAGATTAGGAACCTATGTAAACCATCATCCTACTGAATTTTCTTATACCAGGTTGACTATAAAGCAAATAATGAAAATACCTAAATAATCCAAGTTAATGGTTACCAAAATACACAAGGATATGACAACTATTCCACTGTCTCTCTGGATATGCTTACGACGAAATCTAACAATGAAGTTCGAAAAGAAACTGTAGTTCTTACTATAAAACCACTATCCAATGTCTATTATCTTAAGATAAAATCATTATACATTTTCCACAACTATCTTGCCCACAATGAAATTCATTCCTAGGAGTCAAATAATGGCTAACCAAAATAATTAGTTTAGTAAAAATAGAACAATATATACCGCAATATCATCCATTCAACATCCCTATAACTGTGTTAAGAGCAAAGCTCATTCATGTAACTTATAGTACTATATCTCCAACATTATGCTCTAAACTTCCCAGAGGCTTTACTTAGGGTATTTGCCTATGTATTCATCCATGGAATCCCTTATTCATCACCTTGTAAGCAACACTATCATATATAACCTATAAAAAAACTATTTTGATTTCATAACCTTAATTACTAAAATCAACAATCCATCACCTATAACTTTGGCACACAAACATCAATGTACTAAACAAATATGGAAAAATAGCCTGTTAACTTGCTAACATATAGTGCGGTGCGTAAACAATAACCTAGAATACAATTTCTTTGATCCTTTAATGTCAACCTATATCAGCATAGCCGAATTTCTATGTCTAACCCTGTATCCTTCATTTAACAACAATTATTCAATCCAAAAAAATTTTTTTCAACATCTGTCAACAAAATGTCTACAAGTTGAGGCATCCATAACCTTTTTCTACTACTTTATAAATGCAAAAAGTAAAATGAGGTACCACTATATAATCTCCACCAAATGCAACAAACCTGAATGACTATAGGGTCATTATCAAGATATAACCTGCTTTCAGCAGTACATTCTTACAGTGAAACACAGACAGCCAAAGACTATCTCCATAGCACTCTATTATGCTAAGTGATTATGAGATTCAACCAAAACATAAACTAGACAGGCCTTCATCATTATCAGTGTCTACACACTAAAGTTCAGGATTGAAAAAATTATTCTCATTCTGGCTTCATTCACAATTAGGCTTCTAATTCACAAATGTGACTATCATGTGTTCATAAGAAAATTTTCTACCAAAATGACCTGTTCTGAATTGTCAATAATCTCTCAACTAACAGCTTAATAGTACAACAACCTTATACCAAAATCTTGAATCAGTGTAGCTAAAATATGAAACATGCTCTTTTACAACACTATATAAACATTAAACAACCCTTGTTCTTCAAATCAATTTTTTTTATTTACAGATATCCAGTTTGTAATATCACAATCAAATAGTTTCCTTAACAAACTTTAACTTTTAGATAACGTGAATTTATCCATTACCATTAGTTCAAACTGTGAACCGTTCAAGACTTTAATAACAAAATTGGCCTAATATCATTTTTAAATTTGTTAGCATCTGCTATAACTATCAAATAACTTCAACAAAAGCTCTGATCTAAAAGGAATCAGTAATTGGTGTTTTAACTTTTCCAAGCTAATGCCATTAAATAATTCATAAAACTTGTAATTTATTCTCAAGATTAGATATTAAATTTATTTCTCTTCTTAAAAACTGAATGTGTCCTCTTAACGACTTCCCTTTCATAAAGTTTCTTTGTATTATTAACATTTAGAAGCAATTGTGTAGTTTTATGATGTGCATGCAATTTAGTATTCTCTCCTAGAATACTCACAAATGGGGGGGGGGGGGGGAATGAGATCGAAACTTGTATAAGACTTTCTCGTGAAGCAAATGATTTGTGTTTCCTTAGCATTAAAATAACTTGGACTTCTAGTTTTATTTGTCATCTATCTCCTCCTGAGGATTCAGTATTTATTATTGAATCGCATGAAATATACTTCCAATATTAAAAATTTTCTTTTGTCTACAACGCTCATGTCCAAAGCACTATTGCACTTCAAAGCATCTATTTTTATGCCCATAATTCAAAATAAACTTTCTTGGGATACAAAACATAAGGAAGAACAAAATATACTAATAATTAATTCCAATACTTTTATAAAGTAGTTTCTGCGATTGATTTTAACTATCCGCAGAAATTGCAAGTCAAATCGCAAACGCAAGTCTCATTGTCAGCCCTGCGGGCCTCGTGGGCCACTGTTTTCCGTTACTCGAACGCCTTCGGCGTTTTGTCTACAACGTCCCCCTCCAGGGGCAAATCCTCTATACATAAGGATGTTTGTGGGTTTGTTTGTTTGTTTTTATACAAATCTACAGATTTATTCCGATCTTGATGAAATTTTGCATATTGATTTTCAAAGCATGAGGAAGGTCACTGTCTGCCTCAGATTTCGGAAAAATAATAATTATCGATAAAAAAATCGATATTCGTGGTTATAGCAAGGCATATTAATGAGAAATATCTCATGGCCAACAATGCAAGTAAAAGTTTGTGCATTAATAGGTATCAACAATGGTATCAACGCACCAACAATGAAAGACAAAGTTTGTTCAACATAGATAAGATTGAATTTGTAACAATGCATAGAAATCCTGATATTCAGGCTTTTCTTAGAAAAGAGATTTCATAGTACTTATCAATTTTTTGAAAATCTTTAAAAATGATCAGTAACTGGAGATAATATAGAGTTAGCAGACTATTCAGAAGGAGTGAAAAGACGACAGAGGAAGCACTCCTTTAGCACCGTGCTGTATTGAGCAAATGGTAAACACTCCTTCAGATCCAAACATTTCCTAAAAATACATTTTGACTATATTCTGTGGGATTATGTATATTTTGTAAACTGAGATGCTGATAATGCGATGATTGAACGTTAGTTTCCAAGAATTAATAATAATGAGCATCGAATGATGATGAACTGTCAGCACATTAATAAGACAGTGTCCAATTACTTTCTTCCAATTAGTGTATTTTGGAAACTGATATGCTGATAATGAGGTGATTGAACGTTCGTTTCAAAGAATTATTAATAGTGAGCATAAAATGATGTAGTGAGAGAACATTAATAAGGCAAAGGAGTCATGCGTGTCTCCCTTGAGTTCCCTATCAAACGCCTAGACGACTGGCAAAAATTTTTTTCTGGAAAGAAAAGAGAAAGAATGAATATTGGTCAAAGAAACTCTGCAACTAAAACAGAAAAGGCTATACGGGCATTTGAAACCTCTGAACAACGGGAGTTTCAAATAAGGCAAGAGGGTATAAGAGCTTCTACGTCAAGGGCAAGAAAAACTTGAGTCTAAAGTATCTGGTAATGCTCCGCAGTGGTGAGGCAAGTAAAGAAGAGTTTAAATAAAGTCCCGGTATAATACCTAGAATTCCTGTTTTTCGTAATTTTCGTAGAATGGATAGTCCCTTTACTCTGTGTTGTATTGATTGAGTTATTATTTAACCAACTGTGAGTTATAATTTAATTTTTTGAGAGTGTTCTCTTTACCTACTGGTGTAATTATCCCAGGCGACACTGGGTACCTCTGCTAATCTATAAATATAAAGAAGGATGTATGTATGTTTGTTTGTTTGTTTCTTATACAAATCTACAGTTTTATTCCGATCTTGATGAAATTTTACATAATTGACCTTCAAAGCATGGGGAAGGTCACTGTTTACCTCAGATTTCGAAAAAATAATAATTATTAATAAAAAATCGATATTCATGGTTATGGCAAGGCATATTAATGAGAAATATCTCATCACCAACAATGCAAGGCAAAGTCTGTACAACAATAGGTATCAACAATGGTATCAGCACGCAATTCACAAACACACTGCATGGACCAACAATGCAAGGAAAACTTGTGCAATAATAGCTATCAACAATGGTGTCAACACGCAATTTACACTCTGCACAGACCAACAATGTATATCTGATGGCCAACAATGCAAGTAAACGTTTGTGCAACAGTAGGTATCAACAATGGTATCAACACGCAGTGCACCAACACTAGGCAGGGATCAACAATATATATTTCATGACCAACAATGAAACGCAAAGTTTGTGCCATATAGATAAGGTTCAATTTGTAACAATGCATAGAATTCCTGTTATTCAGGCTTTTCTTAGAAATGAGAGTTCTTAGTACTTGAAAATTTCTTGAAAATCTTTAGAAATGATCAGTAACTGGAGATAATGCAGAGTTAGCAGACTATTGAGAAAGACTGGAAAGACGACGGAGAAAGCAGTCCTTTAGCTCCGTGCTGTGTTGAGCAAATGGTAAGCATGTCAATAGAAGAATCGACGACCACTAGACTACACAAAGAGATGAATGGCCAAGTTTTGCTTTAAGACATCGAGAGTGGGAATTGCAACGATATCATGGGGAATATCTAAAGTAAGATTACGTGACTAAGAAATTATTTAGGCTAGCCGCAGCATATATGGAGAAGTCCATCCAATTGTGGGCATTTAAATTTTTTCCCCGAATTTTCATTTGAATTTTTACTGTAATAATTCTAAGCGTTTTCATGTGTTTATTTTTAAGATATTCCAAATTTAATCATAAAAACAGTCCGAGCCACCCTTGGGGTTATCACCTAGCTTATTTGGTAGCACATCAGATCCAAACATTTCATAAAAATACATTTTGACTATATTCTGTGAGAATTTGTATATTTTGGACACTGATATGTTGATAACGCGATGATTGAACGTTCGTTTCTAAGAATTATTAATATTGAGCATAAAATGATGATGCAATGACAGAACCTTAATAAGGTAGCGTGTATTGATAAAGCAAAGGAGTCACGCGTGTTTCCCTTGGGCTC
Organism: Rhysida immarginata; assembly: GCA_023313115.1. Lineage (NCBI taxonomy): Eukaryota > Metazoa > Arthropoda > Chilopoda > Scolopendromorpha > Scolopendridae > Rhysida > Rhysida immarginata. Next base: position 91,894 of record JAHWFO010013641.1, read on the forward strand.
CCTATCAAACGTCTAGATGACAGGCTAAAATTTATGTGCCTGGAAGGGAAAGATAAAGAACGAGTATTGATTAGAGAAACTTTGCAACTAAAACAGAAAAAGCTATATGGGCATTTGAAACATCTGAGCAACGGGAGTTTCGAATAGAGCAAGAGCTTCTACGTCAAGAGCAAGAAAAACTCGAATCTAAATTATCTGGTCCCAGTATATCACCTAGAATTCCTGTTTTACGTATTTTTCGTAGAATGTATAGTCCGTTTGCTCGGTGTTGTGTGGATTGAGTTTTTATTTAACCAATTGTGAGTTATAATTTAATTTTTTGACATTCTTCTTTTCACCTACAAGTGTAATTATCCCGGGAAACGCCGGGTACCTCTGGTAGTAACTGATATATACCCCAACCTATTTGGTTACAGGGGGCAGTTGGTTTTCCCCCGGCCGGTCACAGCAATCGCGACAATTCAGTTTGCGGAATCAGTCATCGCGCGTTTTGTGTGGATAGTTAAAATTAACCGTTTCTTCATATTGTCACAAAATCTTCGATCGTGAGGCTTATATTCGCGGCCCTCAGAAGATATACGACTACGGCGCTCTACCTTATAGTCTTTCATGCTACATTCCAGCCAAACAATTCAATTTTTTCCCAAAAAATTTTTTACTGCTTAAAATCAATATAGAAACTTGTCAAGGTCCCTTGTGAAGGATAATTGTAATTATTGTATGATTTTTCTTTGTTATTTCTTCATTTCAGTGTTCGCTATCATATTGTTTGGAATCTGAATCCAAGATGGCAGATGCCTGCTTCTCATTGGTCAGGGGGGTGCAACATGACACTTCTCGAGTCTTTTGAAATTGGCGGAGCGTGCAGTCCAGGTCCGGTTCTAGAGAGCTATTAGCAGCGCAGATACTAATCTCTACGAACTGTAATTATCTCTTTTAATCTCTATAACCGAAACAACGATAAGCTCTAATAGCTATGCTACTGCACAACTTCTCATATTTTCTGTAAAAACTAGACAAAAATAAAATAAGTTCCAGTCTTCTTATCAATCGTCTTCTTTTCTACTTTGGACAAATATACCTATATAATATGTAAATATAATATAAATAAACATGAGATTAGTTCACTTTGTAAAAATGAAAACAAAAGAATTTTCAAATGATAACTTAAAATATGTAAAACGAAAATATAAAATATCTGATTGAAAAATTCGTATTTTGTGATTCTTCTGTATTAATTTAATTTTACGGGTTTGTAAAGCAGTCTAGAAATTTTTTTTAAAATTTGTTCGTATAAATAATTCCAATATGAAGCTTATAACCTTTGGCAAGTTTTCACTCAATTGCTAATATGAATTGAATTAAATGTATGTTGATATCACTTTTTTTTAATGGCAAACTAATTTTCCACACCTTACAGAAACTGACATATTTGGAATAATAAACTTTTAAACGCAACATTTACTGAAAAATAGCTTCAGTTGTATACTGTATTAGTCGTCTGCTATTCAAGACTGGATTGATTCGCAGCGCCACCCTGGTGAACAAAGGACTTGTGGCGCCACTGAGTTTCAACCTCTGGGTTATATTTATCTATCTCTATGTCATTGGTCAACAAAAAAAAACAGCAAGAATTTGAATCTTGTAACCTTCACGAATTTTAATCTCATTCTCTATAAAATTAAAAATTTTCCACTGAAAAAAATGTCTACCTCCAAAATTAATACAAGCCTATCGCGATCCCACCTTTGCTTCAGTTCCTGTCCAGCCCCATTTGGAGAAGAAGAGGCAAGAACGCTTCATCTTTAATCTTCAAAATGACGCTAGAATTCTGGTTCTACTGCTTACTGAAACAACTGACATAATTTAATAAACAATTTGGGCTGTCCTTATTATCATAACTCTGGCTGCTAACTTTGCTTCTTATGAATGTTTTGCAATGGTTGTCTGGAATAACAGTTCAGGTATAATTTGTAAGTTGATTTTTTAAGAATTAAGTTTATTCAGTAAGTTTTCTAGGATAATAATTCTATGCTAGGACTGCTAATGCTGTTCATATGTGGGGATTATTGATTAGAGATTTACATAGTCTTACTTTAGTATAGCAACAATGAATCACTCATTAACAATCTTAATTTAATAATACGGGTGAAGTACCTGTAATGCTCATCTATGTTTGGTCAATTATCTACTATGGCTCACTATAGGCGCTGAATCAGCTGTTTCAAATTGAAAACAATGCAATGTGACACATTCCACCATTGATATTTAAATTACCTGGCCTCAATGCCCCATGTTGGGAAGCATTGTGAATGGACACCCTTTTACTATATTTCCTATTTTATGGCTAGCTCAACATCAGTAGTTTCGATAAATAATCTTCTGTATAATCAACGGCCAGAGTGTTGGGTTCGTAGAATAAAATAAATGTGAAAAAGACTCGGAAGTGAATTATTTCAAATAGAAATAAACAGGCAAGGTATTACAATTAAAACAAAAATATTCTTTATTTCAAGATAATTATCAAATTGGAAAAAGAGATTATATGCAAATGAACTTAACTTCTAAAGGTAAAAATTTAAATGAATCAGAATAACTATTCTTTAAACACTAAATGAATGCAGCTGCTTAATTAAGATGAGAAAAGAAAAGCTTATATTATTTTAATCAAATATAAATTTCAGTAAACTTAATAAATTGTGCTCAAGTGACCACTCTGAAAGGGTCTCACCAAACCTTAATAATTATTAGTTAATAATTATCCTAGAGTTCAAAAGATAATTCTATCTTTCATAACACATTAAAAAAGTTCAAATAAATTTTGTCACTTACAAATACAATTGCCAACCTGAAGATTAATATTCACAATATAATCACAACACAAAACTCCTTTCTATATCCAAAGGCATTATAAACACTGCCCTTAAATTTCACAAAATTACACACAAATTCCACTTAAAGATCGATCGCTGTGCTTTGAGAGAGGAACCCGGATCTATCACTTTGAGTCCGCAGGTTTCTCAGAATGTCTAAAGTGAGTTCAACAGATTCCTGCATTCAATCTGAAGAAGCTGATGCATAATCTGAAGAATCTCGGTTGCCTTCCCAATTTATATATGATCTTGAGGAATCCTCCTCTCACTTGCAAAATCGTGTTGTACCTCTAGGAAATCATCTTGCTTTTATGAACTGTAGAGTCGCTGTTTCATGTTACTCATTTACATCATTAATTCCATTATTACGAGGGAGTTTACACTAAGGGAGTTTAACATAAGGGAGTTTAACATAACATATCTTCTAATTCAGGATTCATTCTCAACACTCTTCTACATAATTTTGATGTCTATATAATACACTTCTACTCAATGGTGGGGGGGGGGGGGCCCCGTGCATTTTTTCGAATTTTCATAAAGAATTTTTACTGTACTAATTCTAAGTATTTTCTTCTGTTTATTTTTAAGATGTTGCAAAATTTATTCAAAAAAAATTGAGCCACGCTGAGGTGATTACCTAGCTTATTTGGTAAAACATCAGATCCAAACATTTCATAAAAATACACTGATTGGAAGAAAGCAATTGGATACCCATCCACCCGGCAAAAAATGGACCTTTCCGCTATCACACATGTCCTACTGTATGGAAATGCAAAGATAGTCATCAGACAACACCATTGACTCTAACTGAAGCATCATGCACAGACTTCGAAACAGGTGTCCTGGTTGGAATGTCACTCCAAGGCGCATCCATACAAGAGATTGCCAGCAGCCAGCACCACCCGAAATCAACAGTGGCATATATGCTGAAGAAGAACAGGACCAATGGACATTGTACGAATGCACCAAGGCCTGGTCGTCCACCCGCATTGACCGACAGGGACCGTCGGGTGCTGCAGCGGGAGATACGGAAGAACCGACGTTTGACGATGACCACCATCGCAGGGGAATTCCAGCAGGCATCTGGATGTCACGTATCTACCAAGACCCTCTGAAAGGAGGCCCACATGCTGGGCTATCACGGCAGAGCAGCAGCCTACAAGCCGCTAGTCACACTAGCGAACGATACGAACAGATTGCAATGGGCCAGGGAATGCAAAGATTGGACCGTTGAGAACTGGAAACGTGTTCTCTGGAGCGATGAATCCCGCTTCACATTGTTTCGATCGGATGGCAGAGTTTGGGTGTGGTGTTTATCTAGAGAACGGCTCCTTCCTGAGTGTATCATCCCAACAGTGAAGTTCGGCAGAGGAGGAATTATGGTGTGGGACTGTTTTTCGTGGTATGGTGTAGGCACGGTAGTGAAGGTGGAAGGCACCATGAGGGCTATGGACTACACTACCATCCTGAATAATTCCGTTCTCCCAACCCTTTGGCAAACCTACGGTCTAGAGCCATGCCTATACCAAGACGACAATGCCAGGCCACTTGTTGCAGCTCATACCCTGCAGTGGTATGCCGATAATAACGTTGAATGCATGCAGTGGCCAGCCCAGAGCCCCAACCTGAATCCCATCGAACATCTGCGAGATGAAGTCGAGCGTCGGTTGAGGGGTAGTAGTCCACTCCCCAAAACACTACCTGAACTGTGGACGGCTGTACGGGACACTTGACGGGAGATTCCTGTGGGGGTCGTACATACTCTTGTGGAAAGCATGCCCCGGAGAGTGGCCGCCGTGATTGCAGCCAGAGGGGGGCCGAGAAGATATTAGCTGTTATTAATAAAAGCAAATAAACGCACTGTGCGAGGTGTCCGATTACTTTCTTTCAATCAGTGTATTTTGGAAACTGATATGCTGATAATGAGATGATTGAACGTTCGTTTCAAAGAATTATTAATAGTGAGCATAAAATGATGTAGTGAGAGAACATTAATAAGGCAAAGGAGTCACGCATATCTCCCTTGAGCTTCCTATCAAACGTCCAGACGACTGGTAAAAATTATGTATCTGAAAAGGAAAGAGAAAGAACGAGTATTGGTTAGAGAAACTCTGCAACTAAAACAGAAAAGGCTATACAGGGATTTGAAACATCTGAAAAATGGGAGTTTCGAATAGAGCAAGAGGATATAAGAGCTTTCACGTCAAGGGCAAGAAAATCGTGAGTCTAAAATATCTAGACAAGAAAATATCTAGGGCAAGAAAATCGTGATGCTCCGTAGTGGTGAGTCAATTCAAGAAGAGTTTAGATAAAGTTTCGGTATATCATCTAGAATTCTTGTTTTTTACGTTTTTTCGTAGAATGGATAGACCCTTCGCTCTGTGTTGTATTGATTGAGTTATTATTTAACCAATTTAATTTTTTGAGATTATTCTCTTTACCTACCAATGTAATTATCTCGGGCAATGCCAGGTACCTTTGCTAGTCTATGTACATTTAGTGGCCAAAGTATTATGACCACCCCCTTAATACAGTGTTGGGCAACCTTTTGCTCTTATTACTGCTTGCATTCTTCGAGGCATGGATTCTATGAGATGTTGGTAGGCTGTAGGAGGAATTTGAGACCAACTGCACCTTCATATTTCTCCATATTCTAACCCTGCCATCTGCATGACGCATTTGAAGTCGTGATTCATCGGACCACATGACCCTTTTCCAGTCATCTACTGTCCAATCCTTGTGCTCTGGAGACGTCTGCTCTTGTTCTAGGCTGACAGTAGAGGCTTTCGAACTGGTCGTCGGATTCCATAGCCTAAACGGTGTAATAAGCGGCAAACAGTTCGTTCAGAGGCGGTCACAGTTTGTCCTTGATTAAGATTTGCCGCTATTTGACGCACTGTTGCTCTTCTGTCGCTCTGGACAACTCTGGCCTATCTCCTTTGCAATATATGAATATGAATGTAAAAATGAAAACTTGAAAACGCAGAGAATTAATACAGTAAAAAGTCAAATTGAAATATCAGGAAAAAATTGTTTTAACTATTCCCAATTGATGGACCTCTCTATGTATGGCACAGCTAGCCGAAATAAATCCTTGGTCATGTAATCTTACTTGGTAATCTGTTGTTGCAATTCACACTCAGCTTCTCAACTAACTCTCCATTATCTCCAGTTGGTGCTCATTTTTAAAGATTTTCAGGAAAATGTTAAGTTCTAAGGATTATCAATTCAAAAGATAGCTCGAACAACTGGTATTCTATGCATTGTTACAAATTGAACCTCATTTATAAAGCACAACTTTGCCCTACATTGTTGGTCATGAGATATATATTCTTGGTCCATAGAGTTTGTGAATTGCATGTTGATACCATTGCGGATAACTATTGTTGCACAAACTTTGCCTTGCATTGTTGGTCAAGAATTACTTATTAATATGCACTGCCGTCATCATGAATATCGATTTATTATCGATAATTATTATTTTTTCGAAATCTGAGATATAGTGACCTCACTCATGCTTTAAAGATCAAGTGTGCAAAGTTTCACCAAGATCGGTATAAAACTATAGATTTGTATAAGGAACAAACAAACGCACACACACATATACATAAACACTCTTCTTCATATATTTAAATGTCCCTTTCTCGGTTTGGAGTACAGATCATTCAAATAATTCGTTTGTCTGTTAAATAAGTTCTCAAATTCGCACTGAGGAATAAACACTAGTCGATATTGAATGGTCCCTCCTATAGACCTATGAGGGGTATCGTTTACTATCAAGAGATATATGCAATATAACAATTAATTAAGGCACCTTACAGGCGTTGAGGTCAAACAAAATGAAAAAAGTAATTAAGAATATTATTCAAAGAATTAAGTAATTGAAAGTCTAATTAAAAGTTCATTTTACTAAAATGTGATTGTCAACACTATCCTAAAAATGCAAGGAATAAAGTTTGTTAAATGTCACACAATAAATTATTTTAAAGTCTTAGTTATTTTCTGTAGTCATCGGGTGTATGTCATCCCTGAGTAAAATATATTTTTCAGGCGTATCAATTTCTTAAAATTACATTTGATAAATATTCTCTCTAGTTATTTTCATTGCAACGATTAAACTTAGGTTAAGGACACTCTCAAATAGTTGTTTATAAATCAATAATCTTAATATTATCGTCAAAATTTTTTTAGTCTTAGTTTATTTTTAGTTCTTAATAGGGGTATTTTCTCAGGGTAAGTGTCGTTATTCTACTGGCTTGTTTATTAGTAGTCCTTTTTATTCTATTTCTCTCCTTCCTTTTCTTTATTAATCCTTTCTTTTTGTTTTTTCGTCACCCTAAGTTTTAATTCCCGCAATAATTTCTTTATTAAAAATGGGGGGGGGGGGGGCG
>JAHWFO010013641.1:99257-118069 GCA_023313115.1 Rhysida immarginata
CGGGGGCCAAATTCGAAATTCGAAGTCACCACTCGTGGAAATTGTTCTCGTCAAGGAGTGAACAACTTGGACTGAGTGTGGGGGGGGGGCGCCTCGAAAACTAATTCTAAACTAATTATATCAGGGCAAGGTAGGGTAAGGTTAGTAAAGGGGTGCCCATCCTAGTCCCAAGAAACAAAGAATTAGGTAATAAATCTTCATCTGAATGATTTCTTAATATGGTTCTTGATTGAAGTTAACAAAAAAATCAGCTCTGTCACGGGGCCCCCAAAACGTAATTAAATAAAATGGATACTTTTGATGTAGTCTTATTGTCAGCTGGGCGAACTTCCACGGCGGCGGCGTTCGAACGTGGTTATTTGGTTGTCGTGATTGCAATTCATCAGTATTCTTAACATTAAATCCTGTTGTAGATCCACGGCACTATTGCGATTACTTTCTGCTCCGTGGTCAACTCGTTTTTCGTCCTTCATCTAGTCGTGCAAGCCCTCCAGGATGAGCTGCTTGTCTTTCGCATGCAAAAAAAATTCGACTCCTCTTGCTCTACCCTCGTCACTTGACAACAACCAAACTGTCATGTTTTTTTTTCAGTAGGATATTAATAGCGACATTGTCGCGCTTGATTCTCATTGTTGAGTAAACTTCTAAGTTCGTTTTGATAAATAATTATCTTTATCAAGTTCGTTTGATTCTCATTGTAGAGTCTTTTCATCGTTGATTAACATCTCAGGGAAGCAATACAATATAACGTACACCAAGAACTTTTTAATGAAACGAACGAAAAAATTGGCTCGGGTGGGGGGGGGGGGGGGGAGGGGGGGTTGCTACAATCACCTACTCGAAAAAAAATTCTTGGTCCAAGACTAATTTCGAGCACTCTTTATATCAAGTGTCATATCGAGTAATTACGCTGTATAAAGGCTTTAGGTCACCGAGCGTGGTGATTATTGGTTTGCGTCGCATATGGAATTCGTTTCCTATCAGTTCCACTACAATGGCCGATTTAAAAAATTTTATTAGCAAAGATCCGTAGAAAAGGGGACTCTTAGCTTGTGCGCCGAGGGAAGTCTTCCTGGTACAGTACGGATTCGTAGCCACACGAATTATCGACCTTGTATTCGTTCCGCAGGGTTTTGGCATATCGTGGTTTTTGCGTAAGGCGTCGGCGACGTTTTTCGTTTATATGACGTATGATCTCGTCTACGTCACTTTCTCTGATGAATCCGATCGACCCTGGAGGACCTCCAACGGTTAGTATTCCATTTCATTGTTGAGCGAGGCATAGAGAGCATTTATACACACCTCGAGCAAGAGATCCTATTCACAGTGAGGACAAGTTAGTAACGTCAAGCGAAGCTTCTCGAGGAGGGATCGAATATATCATTCAACGGGATTGGTATAAGATACACATGGCACCGAGTAAGTAATTTTAATTGAGTTCTCATCGGCGAAACTTACGTAATCTTTTCCCTTGAAGTATGTCGCATTATCAGATATGGTTTTAGTTTTTCCTATCTTCTCCCAAGTTTGACAAATCGCTTCTATGATACGTTGTTGGTTAATTCTGTGTGAATGGTGTGCTTCGATCCACCCGCTGAAGGCGTCTACTACCACTATGGTGTATTTGTTTCCATTTCTTGTGCGTATTAGGGGTCCCAGCACGTCGATCGCCTACAGTTATAGAGGCCCCTTTAACGATCTATGGACTTGTTCATCCGACGATCGGTAGATTATGGGTTTGCATCGCTGGCATTCTCGATAGTTTTTAGTAACTTGACAAATTTCATGTCACATCCCTGGCCAATGATAGGTGTGTTTCATGAGAAAATAGAGGCTCCTTCCCCCGGGGTAGATTAGATCATCGCGGTGATACCATGGCAAAATAAGGCCCTCTCGTTGTCTGCAGGGTGTAGTGGTTAAGTCCGTGGGCCGAGTATCATTCCCAACATTACATCGCTTTGAATTAAGGCAGGAAGGGTCTTCGGTATTGATGTTTTCGTTGCGCGTGGCACGATGGGTACTAAGTTCTTCTGGGCTGTGGTTAGAAGGGTTCGATGTGCTTCCTTGGCAGGTCATTCGACACTTCTGTAAATCTATCTTGGTATCCTGACCGATACCGAACTTTACAGCACTATAACTTTTTAATGCCTCAGATCGAAAAGCGCGACAAGACTAATTTGCTCAGAACTTCACCCTCTACCAGTTTTTTCATTTTGGCACGACCTTTTAGAATCACCCTGTGTAACAGACTAGCAGAGAATCCGGCTTTGCCCAGGATAATTACACTTGTAGGTAAACAGGACGATCTCAAGAAGTTAAATTATAACTCCAAATTGTGGTTAAATAATAACCCAATCAATAAGAGAGTATCCATTCAAAGAGAAATTCGAAAAACAGGAATTCTAGGTGATATATCGGGGACTTTATTTTACTTCCTTTTGACTTGCCTTAGATTAAAATGATATCCATCTTCACCACTGGGGAACATCACTGGATACTTTAGACCCAAGTTTTTATTGCCCTTGACGTAGATGCTCTTACACCCTCTTCCTCTATTCTAAACTCCAAATGTTGTTCAGATGTTTCCAACGCCCGTATAGCTTCTTCTGTTTTAGCTGCAAAGTTTCTCTGACCAATATGTCTTACTCTTGCATTTCCAGACATAAATTTTTGCCAGTCGTCTGGACGTCTGATAGGGAGCTCAAGGCAGATGCGAGTGACAACTTTGCTTCCTCAATAGACGCTACCTTATTAATGTCCTGTCACTGCATCATCATTTAATGCTCATTATTAATAATTCTTGGAAACGAACGTTCAATAATCTTATTATCAGCATCTCAGTTTCCACAATATTCACATTCACACAGAATATAGTCAAAATGTATTTTTTGAAATGTTTAGTATGCTGTGCTACCAAATAGGTCATAACACCACCATGGCTCGGACTCGTTTTTTATTTATGTATAAATTTTGCAATATTTTAAAAATAAACACATGAAAACGCTTAGAATTAATACAGTAAAATTTCATAACGAAAAATCGAAAAAATAATTTTTTTAGTGCTCACAATGAACTCTCCAAGTATGCCACAGCGAGCCTAAATAACTTCTTAGTTACATAAGCTTACTTTAGATGTACACTTGATGTTGTTGCAATTCCCACTTAGCTCTTGATGTCTTGAAGCAAAACTTTGCCATTCATCATTTTCTTTTGTCTAGTGGTCACCGATTCTTTTATTGGCATGCTTACCATTTACTCAATACAGCAGAAACTGGAGCTAAGGGACTGTTTCCTCTGTCCTCTTTCCACTCTTTCTCAATAGTCTGGTCACTCTCCATTATCCCCAGTTACTGATCATTTTTAAAGATTTTCAAGAACTTGTTAAGTACTAAGCACTCTCAATTCTAAGAAAAGCCTGAATAACAGGAACTCTATGCATTTTTACATATTGAACCTTATTTACATAGCACAAACTTTGCCTTGCATTGTTGGTCTTGAGCTATATATTGTTGATCCCTGCATAATGTTGGTGAATTGCGTTTTGATACCATTGTTAACAACTAATGTTGCACAAAGTTTGCCTTGCATTGTTGGTCATGAGATATTTCTTATTAATATACCTTGACATCATTATGCATATCGATTTATTGTCGATAATTGTTATTTTTTCGATATTTGCTGTAGATGGTGGCCTTCCTCATGCTTTGAAGGTTATGTATAAAAAATTTAATCAAGATCGGAATAGTACTGTAGATTGTATTTGTTTGTTTCCTATACAAATAAAATTCTACTCTGATCTTGATGACATTTTGCATACTTGATTTCAAAGCATGAGGAAGTTCACTTTCTACCTTAGATTTCGAAAAAATAATATTAACGATGGCTGGGCATATTTACAAGATGTATCTTATGACCAAGAATGCAAGGCAAAGTTTGTGCAACAATAGGTATCAACAATTCACAAACACTACACACCGATCAGCAATATATATCTAATGGCAAACATCAATAAGGCTTTATCAATAAGGTTCAATTTATTATAATGCATATAATTCCTGTTATTCGGACTTTTCTTAGAATTGATAGTTCTCAGAACGTAACATTTGCTTGAAAATCTGTAAAAATGATCACTAACTGGAGATAAAAGTGAAGCTACCAGACTATTGAGAAACTGAAGAAGTCATGAGTTATTAAGTAGTCATAAAATATCTTGGGCAAACTTCGACGATGCAAGCATATCAATAGAAGAACCGGCGACTGCTAGACCACACAGAGTGATGAATGGCCAAGTTATTCTTCAAGACATCCAGAGCCATGTTTGAAATGCAACAACAAACTACGAAGTTGTGAATACGCCTATGGGATTGTAGAAAACAGACATGTACATGCACTGCTGCTCTAGAAGATATTTGAATCGTCGAATGTGTACTTCTAAATTAAGATTACGTAATCAAGGAATTATTTAGTTTACCTGTGCCATACTTGGTGAGGTCCATCCATTGGGAGAATTAAAAAATTTTTTTTCGAATTTTATTATGAATTCTTACCATTCTAAGCGTTTTATATGTTCATTTTTACTGTATATTAACATTCAGATATTGCAAAATTTAATTTAAAAAAGTGTCCATGCATCGCTGGGGATATCACCTAGCTTATTTGGTAACACAGTAGATCCAAACATCTCCTAAGAAATTCCCGATACATTTTGGCTATAATTTGTGTGGATATGTATGTTTTTGAAACCAATGTGGTGATGACGTGATAACACTGGGCAACAAATTTTCAAAACTTTTTTGCCTCCGATATGAAAATAACCATTTCTTAATGAGTTCAATGTGCTGGACACGTGAAAATGCAAAATTGGCTCTAGTTTTTTTGTAATCTGCAAAAACAATTGTGTTCATTATAAAATGACTACCAATAGCTCTGGTCAACAACATTTTTGGTACCGGGGAAGGTAGGTGTTCTAGACTAATTTGAGCGTGCTGATTCCAAATCTGAATTCCAAATTTCCCTATCACATCAAGATCTCGAGTTATAAAAATAGTTTAAATTTTAATGGTAGCCATTGTTTAAATTTGACACCACTGTTTTACACCACTGAAACTTAACATCCTGACGTGATAGAAAAATTTGGAGTTCAGATATGGAATCAGCACACTCATATTAGTCCAGAAAACCAACGTTTGTCAAAGTTGCAGTTCTACTGGATAAATATACACGTTGAAACGTAGAAAATGAACTATATTAAATATCTCAAAAACTAGAGCCAATTTGAAAAAACTGATCTCATATTCGGAATCAGTGCAACAAATTTACCATAAAATGACTTTTAAATGATTGGAGGCAAAATGTGTGTTGACCAGTGTAATTGAACATTCCTTTCAAAGAATTATTACTGTATCAATGAGCAGAAAATGATGATGCAATGACAGGACAGGGGGAGTCACACGTGTCTTTCTTGAGATCCCTAATAAATGTTCTTGACTGGTGAATATTTGTGTGGAAAGGATAGGGAAAGAAATAGTAGTGGTCAGAGAAACTGTGCACCTGAAAGACAAAAAGCTGTTCGGGTGTTGGAAACATCTGAACAACGGGAAGTTTGTCTAGAGCAGAAGGGTTCAAGAGCTTCTACTAAAAGGGCAAGGGAAACTTCGAAGGAAAGATGTGCCTGAAGTATCCAGTGATGTATTGATCCAAAAATTTATCCGAGTACTGGAAGAGGCTAAACAATGGGAGTCTACACCAGAAATTGTAGAATTACTGAAAAACAATTTAATATATTATTTAACTTCTTGAGTTTATTCTGTTAACCTACAACAGTAATTATCCTGGACAATGCCGGGTGCCTCAGCTTTTCTATATATACAGGGTGACCCAGAGTTATCCAGCATAATTGTTTAGCAACATAGTATGGTTCAAATGGAACAAAAAATGTCCTATAAAGATTACATCTAGTTTCGATATTGTGTGAGATATCGACGTTTGACTATTTCCTTTTATTTAGAGTCTTTCCTAGAAAAAACGTAGGTTTATTTATTTATTTTTAAATATACTCTTCCTGTTTTGCATATGCCAAACAGGAAGAGGAATTGTCGTAGTTGTAGTCGAGCAACTACACCCGACCAGATTGTGGCAGCTACCAGCTCAGACGTCCGAAGATGTAACCAGTGCCTTAGAGCTGTAACGAGTAAACCACTTAGTTTGGTGGAATTGCAGAGCAAATATACACAAACTATCATGTGCAACCACTACCACCGAAGTAGAGAGTGTCTTCATCGAAGTTATTGTTGCCATATATTTCCACGTCAACCTCAGAAAATTGAGCTGGAAATGAGTATACTAGACGATATAGATTAAGCTCGAAGACACAAAGAAATACATGTGTCTCCTTTAAGCTCCCTAACAACAGTTAGGGCGATTGGCAAAAATTTGTTTGCTTCATATACAAATCTACAGTTTTATTCCGATTTTGATAAAATTTTGCACACTTGATCTTCCAAGCAAGAAGAATAACACTGCTCATATTAGATTTCGAAAAATTAATAGTTACATTAATAATATTGTTGCTATGGAAACCAATGTAATGATGATGTAACAATATTTTCAAGATGATGCAATGATAGAACATTCGTTTCCAAGAATTATTAGTTATGAGGAGGAATGAGTATAATAGCACGTAATGGATAGGGCAGCCTCTCTCGAGATGATACATGTGTTTCCCTTCAGCTCCCTAACAAATATTCAGATGATTTGTGTGTTTGGAACACTTGAACAGTGTAGAACCTTCCAGACAAGGTTAGGTATATAATTAAGCCAGTCAGGCTCGGGCAACAGTTTACAACATATCCGATAATAAAGTATACACATACCCAGGAATTTAGGAAGTCGGCCTCTGCGACAGCCTAGAGCAACTGCTCTATTCTTTAACATCTGAAAATGATTTTAAGTGGCTCTCACAAAAACATTTTATTATATATCAGCACACAATAAAAATCGTACCTGCATTCGAGCTTTTTCTTTCAATTGGTGCATTTTTCATGCCCGTACGATTAAAACTTGATGTTTTGCAGGTGTCTGAAATATTTGAGTATATTTTTAGCTTTTAACCTAACGTCTGTGGTGGGAAGAATTTTTCTCCTCAATGAAAACGCAGTGCCAAAACCGTTGCTTGTTACGCTTTATAAACATTCCAAGGAAAATTTTCGTTATTTTTAAATGGAAATTCAATTTTATTTGATGGTTCAAAATCATTTTTCAATTTTATATTTTATTATTATTACTGATAGTTAATGAACATGTCTGCACCTATCTCAACTTCCACTTTCTCTAGTAGAAGAGCTTAAAATGGATGCCCACTGAACTGGTCATCGATTAAATTGAAATATTAAAATACTGATTATAGAAAAGATGTAGTAAATAGTCATCTGAAAGTATATAGTACATGTACATAAGAGTTTTATTTGATTTTATGGAATATGCATGTTTCGTTAATTGATAAAAGCTCTTGGAAGTAAGTACAAGAAGCAACAGATGGCGTTTCTCTCTCCAATCTCTCTCCCAGCTCGTGTATGTTCCCAGGAGACAAGTTTCTACCGCAACCAGACTGTCGAGAAAATGGATCCTAACGAAAATAGGATTGGTTCATGGCATTACATAACTAAATCAGTATGTACAATCATTGATTTCAGATAAACACGTTTAATGTGAAACATGGATCCAGAAATGGATGAAAGGGATTGGGGGGGGGGGAGACTTAAACATCAAAATTAGCTTCTCATATGCTTATATCCTAAGTGATGATAGCTAACTGATAAATTAAGAGACTGTTAATCTGTAATCTACGTTTATTTCTTTATATCAATAATAATGAAAATTATATTTAAATATAATTATTAAAACAAGTTCATGTTACTAGGAGATTTAATATTTTTAATTTCCAATACTACTGTATCATTTGTAATCTTAGATAAGAAAATATATTCTTTTGAAAGAACAAAAATACACTGCATACAATAAGTTAAATATTGGGAGAAAGCTGTAAAGTAATGCATTTAACCTAGGCCTGAAAGTTTAGGCTAATTTTCTTTTAAACTTATACTCAACTACCAGAATATACACCCCCTCCCTCAACTAATTGTTGATAGAAAAAAAGAGAAATTCATCCATCATTCTTCCCGAAGCCACCATTGTACTTTTAAACATTTTGCATATTTAATTGACATAAAAAAGGCATTTTCAATTTTCAGAGGATGGAAATTCCACTTCCATGATAAATCGAGTATTTCATATGTCAGATAAAATTTAAGATAGGATCTCCTGTAAATATGAAATTATGTAATATTATGAAATGCTGATATTTTAAATTTAATATTTATATGTTGTTTCTAGTTTTCTTTAAAAAATTAAATGTTATCCTAAGAAGAATTTCTCCTTATTTTATGATTTTTTGTTGAACTTGTTATTTCAACATTAAAACTTCATGAAAAAATCCATTATAAGTGAATTGTGGTATTCTCTATAATATATTACAATAGTTCATTTTGCTGAAACGTTTCTGTATATATAAGATTTAACAACCACCTGTGTAATATTTCTGCTACTCTACTTTGGCAAATTCATGTTTTGTGAATTTACTAAATAGCATCCTGAGCATGCATATACACCATTCTTATAAGCAGGTTTAGTAAATTTTTTTAAAAAACAAGTTCCTTAAGTTTTCTTCTGTTAGAAAGAGGACTATCAAAGATATACCTAGAATAATTGAGGTATTTAGTTTTGGAAACATTGCAGTTGGTGATTTTGATAATATAATTTATATGGTACGTAGCCAGGGGGGGGGGGGGGGGCCGAAGGGGATCGACGACCAACCCATTATGGAAAAAGGTCTGCCTCCCAAATATGGAAGAAGGTCCGACTCAGTGGAATTTTTTGAAAAAAAGGTCTGGAATATTTGAAAATCGACCCCCCCACCCCAAGATAACATCCTTGCTACGGCCCTGATGTGTCTGCTTTATGTTATATAGTATATAATATTGTTATTATTTCCATATGCCTTTGCAAGGTTCTTATTAAGAGCATTTTAATGTAATGGATTATTACATGGATTTAATATAAGTGACATAAACCAAGTCTGATATTTTAAAAGTTCAAAATATTTTATTGATGAAATGTAAAAGGTTTCCCCCTAGTTTTAATTAATTAACCTATTAATAAGCATCTCCCCTTTAGACTATTAAAGAATATCTGCTGAGGTTTATGGAACTTAACTGTATATTAATTGTTGCATTGAGGACATCATTCATGAATTTTTTTCATCTCATTTGGGTTTTTTGGTGTTCTAAAAATTGTAAGAAGTGTATAATCTTAAGTATAATTGAACAGCTATGACTTTTAAAATTTTCTTTCTGACTTCTACAATAAGCTTCAGTGAAGAACTTGATATTTAATTATCCAAGAGTTTATAATCATATATTAATAATCAATGAAGGATTATTACAATTTCCTAAATATGTATCAGGTATGGAATGATCAAGTTATTCACTTACTATATGTGCTTTGTAATATTTAAAATAATTTTAATTTGCCATAGATACTTGTATGGAATTTTTTAAATTGGCATGCACATTTATGGCATATACATTTAAAAAACAACAACAAAAAAACAGAACTATAATATGCACTATTCTCAATACTTATTATTATTCATTTAATTTTAACACAATGGAAAGAATACTATGTTATTTGTTCTACATAACTCCAATTAATATAAATAAAAGTTATTAAACATTTCTAACATATGTATTTTGTCTGAATTCAGTTTCAAAAGTTTTAGAGCATCTTTCTCAAAATGTTGCTTATGTGCAGTAATAAATAACATCATTAAATAAAGATATGTTAATGAAAATTTGTATACTAAATGAAAGACATATGAGGAATTCAATCCTTACGTCTTTCAATGAGAAAAATCCATATTTTTAATCACAAGAATTTATAAAAAATTTTTTCTATATAAAATGATGAAAAATGTTTTTTAAAATATTCCTTATTTCATCCCAGAAACATTATTAATAAATTAATAAATATCTTATTGTTATTGAGTTATATATGGTTTCTACCATAGAAATAAAAAAGTAACATTATAAAATATTCATTACATTTTTTATATCAATTTCATAAGAAAGATCCTAAATTTCACAGTGGCTGTATCTTTGAAACTATTGAAGATAGATCGATGGAATTTTTCATTTTGTATTCTTTTTTATAATACTATTTCGTAGTAGAAAAATGAAAGGATTTAAATGAGTGAAAAAAATTTTGTAAGTCCCTCCATAAGTGCCATATAAGTAAAATACCAGATTCACTTATTTACATTCCTCGAGTCTTGTTTCGTAGCTTAACTATGTTTTATATATTATCTTTATCCAATTTAATTACTGTAGATTTGAGCCCATTATTGTTAGGAGGGGTTCTTTATACGTATGGGACAATGAACAGACTATATAAAGAAAAATATGCAACCATATCTTTGTTTTCTATATTTACAATCTATAATTTAGGAACCAACTAGAATATACTTGGCTTCGTGCGCGTTCGTTTAAGAAGGTAAATTTTACAAAGACTAAATTTGACTTTTCTTGCCAGGTTTGACTAGCTGTATGGGGTTCAATTCACTCATGAATTTAAGGTTATTCCCATCATAAAATCCGTTGCTTAGTAAATGTCATAGCTTTTATAATTAATGCAATTTTATCTAAGGCAATATCACACACACATACACATGCACACGCATTGCTTATACAGCATATCTCCTTGCTGCAAAGGGTTCAAGGTAACGTTATGATAGGATACAGTTAACACATGAATAGCATGGCAAAAATTAAACACACTTACAGTTCGGACCATTTATGTTTGGTTATAACTGTCAAATTGACAGTAGTTACTTTGTTAAGGATACAAAGTGTTGTTATCACTGCCATATTAACAGCGACTTTTTTACTATTGGCAAAAATGCCAATTATCGCATTCCTTTCAATTACAATGATCGGCACGAAAAAGAGCCCCAACTCAACTTTGGCTGATTCTAACGTAAATTGATCTCCTGAATCCAAATATGACCTCTGTTTTTCCCCCCATCACCCACCGTTTTTGGGGGATGCCTTAGAACTTTTAATTACTTATTGGTGTCAAAGCTAATTGCAATTAGCTAATCGCTCGCTCAACAGTATATGATTATCTGGAAATGCTTTAGCAACTGTGTAACTGTGTAGAAAGAAATAGTCAATGCATACACCGAACGGTTCAACAATTGATGCTCGATTCGTTTACCATTATCTTAGGAATGCTTATGATAACACTTCGTTATGCATTTATCTGTTCGACTGATAAAATATGATTCCCACAAAGACATTCTTAAAAAATGTAAACTTTTGCGTGTCCTTTCATTTATGTTTTGAGGTAATTTATTTTTCTTTATAATTATGTGACACTATTAAGAAACAAAAAGAAAGAAAGAAAGAATATGGAATGGAAATAAAATTGTACAGAAAATACTTGAAGAAATTGTAGACAGATATATAAGCAAGAAAAGGGACAATAAGAGACATGAAAACAATTATTAATGACAGATTAGCTGATTATTCTGCAACTCTGTTGCTTAAGAAAACTATACCACAAGGAACTAAAATTAGACAAGAAAATTTTTAAAAAAAACAGTACAGTGTAAATAAAACTAATGAATTTAACTGATAGAACTTAACTGGTGTCGATAACAACCTCGGAATTCTTCTCCGACGGCTTCACCCGAATAATCACACTATCAAAAACTGAATGGTGCATTACATGTGGGGGGGGGGGGACAAATGTAAGTATATGCTATAAAACTAGTTTTAAAAATCGGTTATGAAATAAAATGTTACAAGCTAGGGAGGCAAAACTTTTCAAAACACCCTCGAAGATTATTGATTAGTAATTATTAAACTGACCTTAATTTGAATATTTATTAATTTTGTTTATCATGAAAATTGTTTAAAAATGAATTGTTAAAAATATGTTTTATGGATACAAAGTAGAGGGGTAATCAAAAATATAAGGTTACAAAGCCTGCAGTGAAACTTGTAGATTTTATTTCATACAGCCAACTGATAGATAATACATACATTAGGTTATTTTTCCACATAGTCTACATATTGGTTTAGGCACTTGTCAGTTTGTGGGATGAGTTTGAATATTCCCTCCTGTTGGAAAAATTACGAAAGTTTTCTTTCGAAAGACTTACTTATACAGACGTTGGCAGTATTTTTATCGTGAAACTTTGTTAGCTTGATTTTCCAGTTTGTGAATTAGTTAAGACATAATGAATTGCAACCATTTAATATAAGAAAACATCAACTTTATTGGACGATAGAAATTCGAATGTACTACATGGAGGAAGACTTATTTCAATTATGCATGCAACAATCTTTCTAGTACATTGTTTTGAACAATAGCTGTAATTTTCATTACTACTAGAACTTATGCCATCTATTGATTGCATTATAAACTAAACTAATACAAATGTTTAATAAAGTTAGCATGGAAAATTATTAAAACCACTCCAAAAACGAAACCAATAAAACCACTAATTGACTTGCGATCATCCAAATCTGCTGCCCAGTTCGAGTCCATATAGAACTGTAAGACGTTCTTGCTTTTCGGCATTAGTCTTATATGTAGATTCTTTGTAGAGGCAACATAATCTAAGACCTGCTGTAAACAGTTCTAATGCTTGATTCCTGGACTACTGTTGAATTGGGGAAGTACGTTGTCCAGTCTTGTACGTTGAGCCAAATATAATAGGGAACCTATTAATGAACGATAGGGTACCTGATTCATCTTACTAGTGCTGGCATCATCTGTTGGACAATCTCGCCGACTAAATTCCATTCCAACCCTCAATGGGATATAGACTGGAATCCCTTTCACTGACGCGAACTTATTTAAGAGTTTCTCAATGTATTGATGTTGGTGCATCCAGTATACACCATCTTCATCTTGTATAAACTCAACAGATAGGAAATTCCTCAAATGTCCAAGATTCTTGATTTAGTAGGCGCTGGCAATTCGATCAACTACATCCTCTAAATCAGATTAAGATTCTGCAAATACAGCACAATCATTGACGTATGCCATAACAACTGCTAGGGTTCCATACAAGTATACACAATTTGTTGCTTGTAGCTTCTCGAAGCCTAACTTTCTTAAAGTTGAATCCATTTCTCTGTACCATTGACGACCAGACTGATGGAGACTATAAACTGCTTTCTTCAATTTCCACACAGTAGAGGGTTGTTCTGGATTATATCCAGGGGCTGGCTGCAAATAGATATCAACATCCAGGTCGCCATACAAAATGCACACTTGACATCCAGATGCATGTGGCACCATCCCTTCAGGACTACTAGTACGACGAAGAATACAACCACCGAGGTGAAATTGACTACAGGGCTGTAGGTCTCGTAGGTTAACTGAAATCTTGCGCCACCAGACGTGCTCGATATCTTGCAATTTTCTTTGGCTGATCACTGAAGTACTTCAAGGCAAACACCCAGCGGGATCCAACTAGTTTCACATCTTCTGGTTACGCGACTTCTTCAAAGACTCCCTGCTGTTTTAAAGCTTCGATTTCTTCACTCATGGCTGACTGCCAGGAAGAATATTGTGGAGATTCAAGAGCATCCTTGTAAGAAGACGGAACTTTAACTTCTACACAATTTGCTTCTAGTCGTGCATTATCTGATGAATTCTCAGGGCCAATCGCTCTTCTACCTCGACTGAACGCAACAGTCCCAGTCAAGTTCTTTGTACTGAAGTCAAACTGCAATGGATCATAAAATATGTTGTTGGATCGGCAGTAGTTTTCAACTTCCCGTTTCGATCGTAACATCTCGCTGGATCCGCAAACATAATAAATGTCTTGGCGTCCTGCAGATGCACCAGACTTCCGTTCAACAACAATTCTTTCCCATTCATCAATTGGCTTTTTATTTTAAGTATGATCATATTTGGAATGTGAAGAATCGCTGATCTTCACCATTGGAGGCAAGGCTGATATGGATGGAGTTAGTGACTCCCTCTCCTTGATAACAGTCTCAGTGGGATCCTTTTTCCGGATATCTTCCTCGAAATCGCCATCAATATCCGAAGAAGCTTCTGGTTAATCTCTATAATCTGAAATCGGATTCCAATTATTTTCTACGTACTGCTTCTTTGCGTTGCGAAGCACCTCCATTCCAAGTCAGCTGTCATCAAATTTGACATGTTTCGATTCTTTGACACTATTGTTATCTGGAAACCAAATTCGGTAACCTCTTGTATGGAAAGCATAGCCAAGAAGAGCGCCAAGGCGAGCTCTTCCTTCCAATTTGCTGCGGCGCTTCTGTTTTTCTAGATGACAAAAAGCTAGACATCCGATTCGTTGCAAATGAACTACTGTTGGTTTCCATCCGGACCACAACTCTTCTGGAACGCTGCCTCCAATTACCTTACTCGCTGTACGGTTTCTTAAGAATGCAGTCGTTTTCAGCAACTCTCCCCAATAAAGATGAGGTACTCTGGAATGCTGCAACAATGTTCTAACACCTTCCAAAAGCGTCCGGTTGAGATTTCGGCAACGCCGTTCATCTGCGATGAATATGTGTCAGTTCGTTCATGTTTGATGCCAAGTTTTCCCAATTCCTCTTCAAATTGTTTGGAGCAAAACTCTGGACCATTATCTGTTCGAAGGCAGACGATCGATAAACCAAGTTGGCGTTCGCTGTAGATTCGATATTGCTGAAACCATTTCAACACATCGCTGTTCTTATCCATAGTGTACACTGATACATGGCGGCTGAAATCGTCTACGAACGAGACGAAATAAGAAGCTCCACCTTGAGACTGTGTTGGCGCCGGGCCCCACACATCGCTGTGTACTAATTTAAGGGCCTGGTCGATCTCCTCTTTTCTAAATGCGGATGGCTGGCCTTAGTTGATTTTGCAATGCGACAATCCACACATGTCGAAAAATCTCCTTCAAGTTGGCCTAAACCTCTAACAGCTTCATCTTTGGCCATTTTCTTAATTGTGTCTACATTTGCATGGCCAAAGCGTTCATGCCAAGAAGTCAAGGTTTCACGTTCTGCTAAACTCGCTTCGGGCTTCTTCTTTGTAGTATTGTATTTATTACTTCTAATACAGTTCTTTTTCGATATGTCAACATGGCCTTGAATGACGAAAAAATTGCTCTTTAAAGGTGCTTTGAAGACGAGTTCACCATTCTTTTCGTACAGAAGAAGATCGATGCCTTTGGAATTAATTTTATTACCTGCTTCTAGGACAAGTCGTGCTGATAAAAGATTTCGACACATGTTGGGAGCATAGTACACATTTCTAATGGTCAAATCATATCCAGCAAAAGTTTTGAATTCGACATTCTCCTTTCCAGCAATCTTCGATGAACCCTCATACTGTTCCATCTTCGATGTCTACTGTTCTACCATGAACTGGAGTGTATGTTGAAAACCAGACTCTATTCACACAAATATGGTGAGTAGCTGCTGAGTCTAGTACAAAAACTTGTGATGCCTCTTCTACAGAACTATCTTCTGCATGCATTGCTGAAGCAAACACTGCTCCTTTTCTGCCAGATTTCAATCGGGGTTGCTTCTTCTCCTTCGAAGAAGATCCATTATCCTCTGGATAATCCTTGGTAAAATTCCAGATTTCTTGGATGATTTTCTCCTTATACTTGAGGGGAAAGACTCAGTTTGTACAACATCATACTCATCACGATGCCGCAGACGATCAAATTCTACTAATAACATTTAACGAACGTTTACAGAAGTGAAATCCGTCTGTGGAAGCTGATACAGTTGTCGAACGACGCCAACATACTCTGCCGGAAGTCCGCTGATCATTTGAAAGGCGTATTCGTCGTCTTCAACGTTCCTCCCAGCATCACGGAGATCCTTGACAGCGTTGCTCACTCTGCTAAGGTAAATGGCCATCAACTTACCCTCCTTCATCTTGAGGTTGATGAAATTCTGGCGAAGTACTGCGACTCGAGCCAGAGAAGTGGGCTCTATTGCTTTTGTCCATGCAGATTTAGCGTCGGTTTCATCCTTCAAGAGTTCGTTTAATTCGTCCTCCACACCAAGAACGATCGTTGATAAAGCTCGTGCCTTTCGAATTTTATATTCAGTCTTTTCACGTTCTTTAGCATCTGCACTCGGTTCTTTTTCAGTTCCATCGATGAATCCGTATAAACCACGGTCATTTAATAGCATGCGCATACAAAATTTCCAACGTGCGTAGTCTCGCGACGACAGTTTTTTCGAATGCGACTCCGCCACTCGACCCGGCCAACATCGATGAAAGTTCCATGTTTTTATTCATTTTGCAATTTGTAAAAACGAAGAAAACAAGCAGTATTAATTTCGGGAATAAAATACACAGTTCACTACTAAAAGATCGCCGAATATTTCGCCCATCTGGTTCCATGCAAGTCCGGCGTGGAAGCACGTAGGCCTACTCATGCAGTTAGGTTTACTGGGCCCATAACTTTGTTGGAAAAATTACGAAAGTTTTTTTTCGAAAGACTTACTAATACAGACGTTGGCAGTATTTTTATAGGGAAGCTTTGTTAGCTTCATTTTCCAGTTTATGAATTAGGTAAGACATAATGAATTGCAACCATTTAATATAAGAAAACATCAACTTTACTGGACGAGAGAAATTCGAACATGCTACATGGAGGAAGACTTATTTCAATTATGCATGCAACAATCTTTCTAATACATTGTTTTGAATAATAGATGTAATTTTCATTATTACTAGAACTTATGCCATCTATTGATTGTATTATAAACTAAACTAATACAAATGTTTAATAAAGTTAGCATAGAAAATTATTTTACTGTAATTCTACACCTCCTGGTAAAAATCCTGTCCTTGCACGTTCAGCCACGTTGTCGTGAAGTGAATTGTCGATCTCCTAGGTGTTCCTTGAAGAGAGGAAAGAGGTGAAAGTAGCTTGAAGTGAGGTCTGGGCCGTAGGGAGGGTGTTCAATGACGTCCCAGGAAACTGATTCAACAGCATGGTGGTCTTCTGGGCACTATGATACTTTCACCTGTATCCTCACTTGAAGGAGCACCTAGGAGAAACACTTTAGAAAAAACTATACAAGGTGTTTTTGAATTGAGTACAGATTTTTTGGGAGATGATAGAAGACGTCCTTAGAAGTATTTTTTGTCATATGAACATGGGGTTCCCGCAGCTCCGTTTACTTACAATACTGCATTGAACAATCAAATGACACCGGGACGCAGTGTGCGTTGGTAGGCCTAGGTTATTTTATTTTTAACAATTAACACAAGCAATCTACTGTATGACTTTTACAGTAATTGTTCGAAATGACCGCCATTTGCTTCATAGCACAATTCGCAACGCCTTATGATGGATTGATGTACGCGTGGAAACAGTTGATTAGCACGGTCGCTGATGTCACCTGCTGCCGCGACAACACGAGCCGCCAATTCTTCTTCGTTATCTACGGGTTCGGAGTACACCATTGATTTTATGCTTCTCCAGAAAAAAAATCTATCGGTGTGAGATCTGTCGATCTCGGTGGCCAAGCAACTGGTCCGCCACTACCAATCCAACGACTAGGATATGTCTCATTTAGGTAGTCTCTAACTGCTCTTGTGTAATACGAAGGTGCGCCGTCCTGTTGAAACCACATCAAAT
The DNA here is from genome assembly GCA_023313115.1 of Rhysida immarginata. NCBI lineage: Eukaryota > Metazoa > Arthropoda > Chilopoda > Scolopendromorpha > Scolopendridae > Rhysida > Rhysida immarginata. Next base: position 117,022 of record JAHWFO010013641.1, read on the forward strand.
GTCTGGTCATTATTGGAACATCTTCAAGAAGACCAGGGAGCACCTCCTTCAGGAAACCAAGGTATGTTTGCCCGTTAAGACGACATGGTAGGAGATATGGCCCAAACAGGACATTGTGAATCATGCCAGCCCAAATATTCAACGAAAAACGATGCTGAAAACTGTTAACATGTGTTGCACATGGGTTGACATGAGACCACAGATGACTATTGTAGCTATTGAACATTCTCTCTCGCGCAAACGTTGCCTCATCTGTCCACAATACCATGGAAGGAAAGTCTGGAATCCTATTCTGTTGCTGCATAAACCATTCCGCGAAAGCACGCCGGGGACCATGATCATTGGGACATAATTCCTGCACCTTTCGAAGCTTGAACGGATGTTGCAGGTTGTCATGTAAAATCTTCCATACAGTGGTATGACTAGTATTCAGAGCAGCTCCGACCGCACGAGTACCTGTCGATGGATTTCGGTTAAGCCTTTCCAAAACTTCATCCTCTAATTTAGGGGAACGTAACCACCAACGACGTCCACGCTGATGATTATCATCAGCGAATGCGCCTGTTTCTCTTAGACGACAATCTACTGCACCAAATGTTCGTGAATTGGGAAGAATTCTGTTGGGATAACGTTAAGCATACAAGCGCCTTGCACCGTCCATGGTACCAGCAGCACCAAGACACAGATGCATGTTTGCATAATCATTCCATGTAAAACGATTCATACTCTTTGTTTACTTTACACATGTAAAAAGTACATCAAGTGAACTTTTTAAAACAAATATTTACCTACTGCTTTCCCAGAATGCGATTAGTTCATTCACATATGGACTAATCGTATTTTACAAAGGGGTTGGATACCATGGAATCTCCTTGACGAAGTTTGTCCTAAGACTTTTCAACAAACAAGCACGTGCACCTTGAAATTTCTTTGTAAACAATTACTTTAAAAGTTATTACAGTAGATTGCTTGTGTTAATTGTTAAAAATAAAATAATAATTTGATTGTTCAATGCAGTATTGTAAGTAAACGGAGCTGCGGGGACCCT
>JAHWFO010013641.1:138069-152190 GCA_023313115.1 Rhysida immarginata
ATATGGAAGACCGCTTGGGTTGGTTAGGCTTCTTGACTACCTCAGTGTATTTCCTTTGGAGTTTATTCTGGTTAGATGAGCTTTGTGAAAGCGCTGCTTTCGTCCCATCCTAACGAATGTACACTTCACTGTTCGATTGTCGATTGTCGAGGGTACTCTTACTGCCAGGGAATATTAACGCTTTTGTCACAGAGGGTATCGGCTCGATCATAGATTTCCCAGGTAAGCTCACATTCTCTGTCTTACACGTTTTCAATGTTCTCCTGTATGCTCTTCTCACTAATGGTCACTCGCATTTAAAGGTCATAAGTTTTGTTTCACTGAATTCATAATTGAGGCATGAATTTAATGCTGGTATTCTTGCTTCTGTATATTTATAGTTATGATCTCTGAGATGAAACCTTCAATGGTGTAAGCATAGCCGCCTTCCTTAGCGGTTATAGTCCATCGTCGGCCGCAAATGATTCAGTTTTGTTTTTGCATGCTTAGCCATAGAAAAGCAATTAGGTAAAATTGCTTCTTGCTTTTATAGAAGCAAATTTGTTTGATTTTGTGAGAAGGACTCTTATCCTTGCTAATTAAATATAGCTATGTAGGCAGAGAAATTTCCGTTGAGAAAGCATCTAATAATGATCTATTGACTGGCTGTTCATAGAAGACTTACAATTGTTAGTAACAATTACATTTAATATATTTAAATCATTATTCATCAGTGTAACTTAGTTTCAGTTCATCTGTATTTATATTAAGTTTCTTTTAATTAATTTTTGTAAAGGTGGTTCATTTTGAATCTCCTTACTCTCGTGTTAGAGGATTAAATACAATTCGTTGTTAATCTATATATAAAGGATGATTATAATTAAAGTTTAAGTTTCAAAACGCTATAAAAAAAAACCACTTAGTAGAATGACGTCCACCAATTGGAATGGGAATGTTATTGAAGAAGGGGAAAGCTTATGGCATAAGAAAAAAAAGTAGGTCCAAAGTTTAGCATTAGATGGCGCTGTAAGCGTCAGAATATGTAAATGAAAATACCTGTCATGCGCACGACTCATTTTATTTGTTATAAAAACTTAGCAGAATTGAAGGCACGCATTGCGCAACACATTCTGAACGTGATGCCGGAGACACTTTGATCAGTTGTGGAACATGCTGTTTCTCAATTTCAACTTGTTGCACAGATAGCTGGACAGAATATTGAAGATGTTTTGCGCTAGTCTCCCGATTTGATGGATGCTTTGCACACTGAACAGTACAGTTGGTTAAACGTGTAACTTACACCTTAGCCTTTGTTTTACGATTCATTTGTCATTTGTAGTCGAAATTCTGACGCTTACAGCGCCATCTGTTGTTAAAATTTGGACCTACTTTTTTTACTTATGCCAAAAGCTTTCCCCCTTCTTCAATAACATTCCGTTCAAATTGGACGTCATTCTACTCATTGGTTCTTTTTTTATAGCGTTTTGAATCTTTAATTATAATCACCAGGTATTTGTTGGTTACGTATGCGGTCCTATACCATTTTCAATTGCGATGAAACTTTGCACACTTGATCTTCAAAGCAAGAGGAAGGTCACTGTTTACCTGAGATATCGAACATATAATTATTTTCGAAAATAAAAATAAATGTTGTTTTTGAATGAATTTTTCTTTTAGTCAATAGATGGCGCCACATTTTTAAAGACTTCTAGCGAATCTCTTGCTCGAGCTCTTCTTTGATGAAGTTTTGTAACATCTTAATGTCAATATTCCGACAAAATGAACACATGAAAAAAAAAATCTTAGAATTATTATACTAAAAATTCATATTGAAGAATCGAAAGGACTTCTTTTAAAATGCCCCAATGTATGACTCTCCAACCTTGGACTAATAAGTAAATTTTAGTTTGATTCAAGCAGGCAGTGGAGAGGGGGGGGAGTTGCAAAACACAGAACTAAACATGACGGAATTCTTTTCGAAAAAAAAGAATTAAGTTTTCTTTTTGGTCACCATCTTTTGAAAGAAAACCAGCGGAAAAACCCTCTGTGACTCAAGAGCATTTTGAATGAAATTTTGCAACATCTGAATGTGAAAAAACCGACGAAATGAATACATAAAAAAGCTTAGAATTAATACAGTAAAAATTCATGTTGAAGACTCGAAGAGACTTCTTTCAAAGTGCTACTCTCCAACTTCGGTCCGAAAGAAGTTCAGCTCGGCTTCGCTGTTGGAATGTTGGGAAAAGTTGAGTGAGTTTGACGCAGAGCCAAAGAAACACATTGAAAGACAATTTAAATCAGGAATGCAGTGGTGAGGGGGATGCAAAAACATGACTAAACCTGAAGGAAACAGTTTAATTATTCTTTTACACGCCCACCCCGGAGTGAAGCAAACAATTCTTCGAACATGGTTTTAATTTCAATTTCGTTGTGAACATCTTTCAGGTCCATATTTTCATAAACCCGCCAAAGCTTGGGCTCTAATTTGATGAAATTTTTTAAAAACTGAATGTGAAAAACAGAAAAAAGAACACATGAAATAAGCTTGCGTACAACAGCTATAGCCAGGGGTGAAGACACGTATGAATAATGCATTGCATCATTTTCATAAAACTCCCTTCTTTCGAAACTATATACATTGTCCCCACTTTTTTCTCCGTCACTGCATAAAACTCATTTAAAAAGAAGTATTTTTGAATCGTAAAAATTATTTTTTACAAATTAATTTTAAGGTTTTTCCAGGACTTCATTTTTTTTGAAAATTCACAAACAAATATTGCAAAATTTTATCAAAAAAAAGCCCAAGGAATGCCGTATATATCAGCAAGTCTTTGTACAGGGTGAGGCATTTATCTTCACACAACTGAATATCTCGGAAACTCAGGATTGTATGAAAAAATGTTCAAAATCCATAGTGAATTATTTCGGATATTGATTTTAGACATTTTTTGCTGCAATGCTTACTTTCAGAGATATTCAGTTGTCTCAGGATAAATGCCGCATCCTGTATATAAAAATGAATGTTTTTTTTGTGGTGTGTTCCCTACACCATTCATCCGTTTGAGTTTAAACTTTGCGCATTGAGTCTTCAAAGCAAAAGGAAGGTCACTGTCTACCTGAGATTTCTCAAAAAAAATATTCGTCTTTTTTCAACAAAATTCGAATTTCTGGTGGTAGCGCTCATGATAGTCCCTGACTCCTGCTGCCAATCTTGAAGCAAATAGAGAAGCCTCGCCTTCAAGGGCTGACATGGCCGGAGGTGAGTGTTGGAAAAGCAAACACATGTCTAAACTTGCGGAAACTGTTTTTTAGTTTTTTGCCACGCTGGCTATGGGGTGACAGGTTTTTTTTATTCGTGAACTTTGCTTTTACTTTTTGTACCTCCCGTAAAATCTTGAATACAGGCCCGGGCGTCTATTTATCTCAATAGTCTGGCCCCCACACCCCCCCCCCAGCGATTAATCGAGACCCGGCGTTTATTTAAGACCCGCCATTAATAGCTATTCCCTATAACACGGTATCTAGCAATACGATTTCGTAAAATTCCCTGACTTTTCTCGGTTTATCACGTAATTTTCCCTGATCACCAGCACCAAGAAAATCTATTTTCATAGATTATTATTGGCATTTTTCAAATTTTTAGTTCCAATTTCGCATTTTTTTTGCTGATTTTGTAAAATTCCCTGTAAAAATGCAGAAACGGCAAGGGTAAGGCAGCATGGGATTGGTCGAAATTAGATTGGGGTAAATGAAGTGGCCAATGAGAAAGCATACACATGAAAAGACGTTTAATAATCTGAAAGTGAGGAAAAATGCCAGAATTTATATCGATGACCCGAAAAAGACCCTGCGTTCATTTGAGACCCAGCGTTTAATCTATTTTTCACATCGCATCCGGCTTTTATTCGAGACCGGCGTGTATTTGAATACCCGGCCCTGTATTCAAATTTTTACAGTAATTAGCAGTTCTTCGAACATGGCTTCACTTTCAATTTCGTATCGAACATTTTTCAGATACGTTTTTCCACTGAGGGTAATGGCAGCTTCCATTTTCGGGTTTCTGGAAACTAACTGAAACGTTATTGTTCAATTCGTAACGAAAACGAAAAACTCGCCCATTGCCTTTAAAACTCATCTAAAAAAGTGGAAATTTTTTTCGCCAACAGATGGCGTCACATTCAGAAGGTAACCTTCTTCTCTTTGGAGACCAGCGGAAAAAGCCGGCGTGTCTCGAGCACTTTTCGGATGAAATTTTGCATTCTCAAAATGTGGATAACCAGATGAAATGAACACATGGAAAAAGCTTAGAATTACAGAATGAACGCATACTGAAGAAATTGAAATTCAGGAAACGAAAAGACTTCTTAAAAGCTCTCAATAAACGGCCTCTGCAACAATGGCCTTTCAGCAGTTCTGGCCGACGCACATTCGGCAACTCTACAGACTTGGGCTCTGTGGGCGGGGCTTCACCTATGACGTATCATTTTCACAGCATTAGCTCTACCTTCAAAACGGTTGCCTAATATTAATCTTTTAATTAAAATCCAAAAACGTTTTTTGCGCATTTTGTTAAATAAGCCAGCTCTCTCTTCTGTCAGTTCATAATTTAAAAATTTTAACATTTTAAAATTTGATGAACTTTATTTTGTTCAATTAGCCCTGACATATTTAAGACTACACGTAATATATATTGTCTTAGAAATCCCGCTGTATTAGCTAATTCCTCTCATCATTACCACACGAGAGAAAATAATGATTTCATTTTGTAGAGTAAATTATTTAAATAGATCAATATCAATTTCTGGAATAATCTGTTGGTCTTTATTAACTAGAGAACTTCATGATGCACCTTCCTTGAATATTTTAAACATCTTCCTCTTAGAAATATTCGTTCGTGCTTAATCTCAACTACTTTAAATTCCATATATTCTTAAAATTTCAAATGATTTTCACTATTTTCATTACAGCCCCGAGACAAAAGTCCTGCAAAATCAAAATTTTCTTCCAAATGTTCATTTGCAAAATTAAATAACCTAAGTTGGAAACAGAAAAAACGAAAACTTCCTCATATGTTATATATTGTGGACATTTCTAAATACATTAAAACCCTTAAATAATCCAAAACAAGATTTATTTATACTAAACATTACGAAAAGAAAATTGCCACCTGGGACCAGAAACCTGCAACACGATGAATATGGGACATAAGTCCTGCAACTTTATGTTGCAATTCTAGAATTTAACTTAAAATCACTAGTGTTACCCCCTAAACTAAACTGGACACAACTACTATTTGCATATCACTGATTATAAAAATCTAACTAAACTGCATTGAACGTTATCTTCACTTTTTATAATGGCAAGTAAATGTACTCGAGTTTCCAATGATGTCAGAAAACTAATTATTAAACAACACCAACAAGGTATTCCAAATATCCAAATTGCAAAAAACATTGGAATTCATCGTTCTACAGTGGGTAGAATCATCAAGACCTTTGAAGAAACTGGAAAGAGTGACGTGAGGCCACGATCTGGCCGCCCAAGAAAGACAACAAGAGCACAAAGTAATGTGCTGAGAAGCTTAGTAAAATCTTCTAGGCACAAAACTGCTAAAATGATAACTACTGAGTGGTCCAAAATCATCAAAAAAGATGTCTCTGTAAAATTAACACGACGGCGATTAGCAGAAATGAAGTATGGATTCCGAGCTGCAAAAAAGAAGCCTCTCCTAACAGCAACAATGAAAAACAAACGCATAGAATGGTGTAAAAGACATCGTGAATGGACCGTTGATGACTGGAAAAAAGTTATTTTTAGTGATGAAACCCGTGTTTGTTTGTTTCAAGATGGGAAAACTAAAGTGCTACGAAAGAAAGGTGAAGAGCTTTTGCCAGGATGCATTTCAAAAACTGTTAAGAAAGCGCCAGGACTTATGTTAAAAAAACAAGCAAAGGATTGGGAAGTCTTCAAATAGTTGAACGAAACATAACTGCAGAGGTTTATATAAATGTTTTAGAAGAAAATCTAATTCCTACTGCCTTTCACTATTTTCCGGATGGTGATTTCATATATCAGCAAGATGGAGCTCCTGCTCACAGAGCTAGAAATATTTTGAGGATATGGGTATTGATGTTCTTGATTGGCCTGGAAACTCACCAAACCTAAATCCAATTGAAAAAATATGGGTGATTATGAAAAAGAAGATACAGTCAATGAATCCTCAAACAATGAATGATTTGAGAGTTGCTGCGTTTGATGCCTGGTCACAGATTACACAGGAAGAATGCCAATCTCTTGTTGAGTCTTTGTCGAGAAGAATTGTAGCTGCTCTCAAGGCAAAAGGTGGTGCCACAAAATACTAACACTAAAGTTGCAGGACTTATGTCCCATATTCTTCGTGTTGCAGGTTTTTTGTCCCAGGTGGCAATTTTTGTTTCGTAATGTTTAATTCGAATAAATTTCGCTTGGACTATTTAACGGGTTTAATGTATTTAAAAATGTCCAAATTTCGCTCGTATAACATATTTGAAGGACTTTCGTTTTTCTTGTTCTCAACTTAAGTTATTTATTTTTGAAAATGAACATTTGGAAGAAAATTTTGATGTTGCAGGACTTTTGTCTCGGGGCTGTATTATTATTATTATTATTATTATTATTATTATTATTAGTTGTTGTTCCTATATTTAATTTAATATTCATTAATTTATGCCGTTTATATATATTAATTTCAAAGAATGAAAGATGCCCCTAGACAGGCCTCCAGGTCTCTTGGGCACCTTGATATTCATAACAAATGTTCTTTTTAAAATATGATTTACTGTAAATTTACTGTGCTATCAAAATGTAAATGTAAATAAAAAAATAAATTTAAAAAAAAAATAAATAAAAATAAAAATAACTGATCACTAAGAAGATAAGAGGTTTCAGAGAATCTTAGTCAGAAAAACACTGATATGTTTCTTAAATAAGGTTAGTTTCAAAAGTTTGGATAAAGTTATTTTTAATCTGTTTCTAAATAATTAAAAGTCCTCTATCAAATGTTTTTAAGTATTTCTAATCAGATAGTGCTAAAGTAAATATGCATTAAGTTAAAACATTATTTCCCTTTTTTATTCAAATTAGTAATAAATTTTCGACCAATCAGCACAATTTCTTGTTTCATAAGTTTGGATAATGACCCCAACCAGGATAAATAAAGGAAATAGTTGAGTAATTAATCGGTCATTCATAAGATAAGAAGCAGCAGAAATCACTCAAGACCATAAATTCCGCTCTACTGGTCACATTTCACCACTGTTTCAATATACCATCAAGATGTCAATTTACACAAAAAGAAGTAACTAAAATAGGGATGCTCAAAGCTGAAGGACTGTCAGTGAAAGATATTGCAAGCAGAATAAATCGGTCAGCACTGGAATTTACAAGGTTTTAAAAAAGGGGGCCAATTACCAAGTCGAACCACGATCTGGCCGACCTAAGGTAACATCCGGCAGAGATAACAGACAGATTGTCCGACTGTCATCTAACAAAAGGACATCCTGCCAGCAAATTATCAATGATTCTGGGCTGAATATATCAATAACAACAGTTTTTCGGTCTATAAAAGCATCAGGAAATCTTGCCTTCACCCAGATGAGAAAGAAACCATTATCACCTATCCGTATTGCTGCAAGACTAGAGTGGGCCCAAGAGCATCAGTGTTGGACGGACGAATGGATAGAAGTATTATTTTCTGATGAAAAGAAGTGGAATTTAGATGGGGTAGATGGATGGGCATGCTATCGGCATGACCTACGAAAGGAACCCAGATCATTCTTCAGCAGGCAGCGAAGGGGAGGTTCCATCATGGTTGGGGTTCATTCATTTTCAACGGCACTTCAACAATTGTGTACGTTTCTGATCGACAAAACTCACAGAAATATTGTAACCCCTTGGAGGATTACCTATTACCACTATTCATTTTCCAACAGAACAATGCTCCTATTCATTTCCAACAGAACAGAGAAGTGGTTTCAAGAGCACAACGTTACGACCATGAACTGGCCCGCGAGAAGCCCAGACCTTAATCCCATCGAGAATCTATGGGGAATAATGTTATGACGTGTTTATGCCTTTGGGAAACAATACTCAACTGTTGGTGATCTCAAGACCGCGATCGAGGACTATTGGTACAATCTTGGTCCGACTATCACCCAAAACCTGATTACAACAATGAAGAATCGTGTTTTCGAACCACGATCTATAGATATTCATGGTCATCGAGCTCCATTGTTAAAATAAAGCTAAAGTTTCTAGCTCCCGTTAGGGCGGAAACTATATTGAAAAGTGACGCTGCATGTACAATTGGCCCAAAAACGCCTGCAGCGCCGCCCTATCGACAGACAGAAACTTTACTTTCATTTTCAGTTTCAATGAAAAACCTCTATCGCATGTCACGGTCGGCCCTGGTGGGATCTATGCGGCACCTGGCGCGATCTGTTTTCCTTAGCTTCTCGAAACAATGGAAAATGGCCGAAGCTCGATGACAATGAATATCTAGAGACCGTGATTGGAACTCATCCGTGCAGGAAGACAACAGATAAAGGGTTAGTTTAATTAATTTAAAGAATTGTTATGAGTTATGACATTTTGTACTGGCATTATCCATACTTTTGAAACATGATATTGTTTTCCATTTCTAAACAAAAAGTATTTAAAAAAAAGTTATAAAGAAAATGATATTCTAACTTGTTGCATATTTATTTTAGGTCTATAGACCAGAGCAACATAAATACATTTTATAGACAACTGATAATTTTATAGAAATAAATAAAAAGTAAAATTATCCAAACTTTTGAAACGGACCTTAAATGCAAAAATACGATCTGATAATCTCAATTCATCCAATAGCAGCCGCCACGTAAGTTGAACGATCTTTTTGACATGCACAGTAAGTCATCTCATCAATATGCTTTGTCTGGATTTTACCCATGATGCACTTATTCTACTATAGTAATGATGGAGATATCTTTAAAACGTGAAAAGCCTATCAAAAGTCATAATATAAAACAAATTGCATTTGAGTTGACTATTCTGCGTCATTTTTTAATTTATTAATTCATTAATTTCATTCATTAATTTCATTTATCTATTTAAAAGAAAAAACGAAATAGAAACTAAATATAAATACGAAAACAATACTTCGAAAACGAAAGCGGATGTTTCATAGAATAGCTAAGCGATTTACTTCCCTTTAACGTCTATTGGCTGGCGTTACGAGGCCAACGAGATACAGGCCAGGGCACTCAAAAGTCACATGATCATCGGGGTCCGGCCAACAATTCATCCTTCATTGTCTCCATCTTGGATTTTAACAATCCGTAGTTTTTCGTTTGTTGGAAACAATGAAGGATGGATTATTGTCCGGACCCCGATGATCATGTGACTTTTGAGTGCCCTGGCCTGTCTCTCGATGGCCTCGCTGGCGTTAGAAATGACGTCATCCTGTCGTTCAACTTATGTGGTGGCAGCTATAATGTATTTTGGTTCTAATTATGGTCTAAGTTAAGATTATTGATAGGAGACGGCGCAACCAGAATATTCTTATAGCAGCTAATGAGAAGTTAAATACAAGGTAATTGGGTTATATTAGGTTTTAAATTATCATTATTTCGAAAAATAAAATGATGCAAAAAAGACGAACCTCTTGTCCACAGTATATACCCACTTTTCATCGAAAAATAAAGTCTTATGAAACACAAACGAAAAAACAGTCTGGCAAGTGGGATCAAGAAGTACGGGTATTTGAGAGCCGCCATGATTCTACTACGTAGTATTTCTTGAATACTGAGTGCAGATTAGCATCGTTTTTTAATGAACTTGATATTTTTATAAGTGACCTTGCGATTTTAACGATTTTAATAAAAATAACTTTTATATTCTACCACATTTGTCATGAGAGGAGAATAAATTACAGATTGGAATGCATAAAGTAAAATAACTAGAAGAAAATATCTCAATTACTTAAGAAAAAGCATTGGCACTCTCCATTGAGAGGATGAGTTATTTGGCAGAAGCTTAAAAAATTTATTTTCTTGGACGAATAAAAGAAAAACTTGAAACTAGCAAAGTGGGGATTAATACACATTGTGAAAACGAATGAGTCGGGAGACCACTAGTTATTTCAAGTTACTTTGCACCATTGGACGGTACAGATACAAATATGAAATATGAAATACAGAGTTAGAAAACATTACGGAACAAATATATTTACAGAGCACAAAATTCGAATGTATTTAAAATTGTAAAATAAGAGAGAAAAAAACAAACTTGAACAAGATAAAGAGTGCTATAACATACAAAAATGCAAATAAAATCAAAATCCGTGTGAAAACAAACAAAATAAGTAGGAAGAAATGAAGAAACAAATAACAGAATAAGATTATTTAAATACAACCAAGTATGCAGAGGAAAGAAAAAAATTCGTTGTTAAGTTTTTTAATTGTAAATTGTTTTTCAAGTAAGCTTACATAGATTTGTTATTTTATTTTATTTATTTACTTTTTTTTTGTATATTTTCATTTTTACTTTTTACATGTGGGTAATTCCACGTCAGTTCAGGCAGGCATTGGCACTGACCTCTCGGATTTTAATGAAATTTGGTATACACAATTGCCCTAGGGAGTTGGTAATGAATGCCAAATATTATTTTTTTTCCTTTTTATGAAAGTTACGGACATTTAAAATTTTCGAAATTTGAATGGGGGCCTTATCTATGAAGTACTGTAACTTCGGTTGTATTTTACTTAGAAAGATGTGATTGGTGACATATGAAACCTCTTTAACTGTAGATTCTATATGAAATTTTTAAAATTTTGTTACGCATGCGCAAATATTTGAATTTCATAAAAATATTTTATTCATGCAAATTTCTCAAAAGGTGGGTGTTTTTTTTCTTTAAAAAATTCTTAATATCTTACACATACTTACATAAAATCAATACAAAAAATTCAAAACTGTGTTTTGCTCCGTTTTGAAGATATTAATTTTTAAAGCTTGAGCTCCAAGCAGCGGGAGTCAGATAGTAGGGACTTGACTCCTTGTACAGGGAAGAGAAAGCGTGTAACCTTGGGACCATTCATTTATTTACGTTTTATTATTTATATAAATAGTATTATTAATTATAATTACACGAAAAAAATAAAATCAATAATAGCATTACAATAATAATTATATCAATAGGAAAAATGTTTCTTAGAACTTCAGATTTTTTTTCTGAAGTCAGGAAATTATTGAGCACCTGTTAAATAAGAAGATAATTTAGTAGGAAAATATAAATTTGCATTATGATGTCGAATTGTTAGTAATTAAGAAAGTATATATAATTTACATTTCCCCTGAGTCAGTCACTTCTGAGTTACCCTGAAGGACGAGATGAATTGCAGAGGCTTCATTATACAGGGTGATTCAAAAGATAGTGTGCAGTAGTGCATGGAAACGTGTATAGCACACACATCAATATACTTTCTGCAGGACGTCTGTTTAGAACGAATCATCTCGCTTGGCATCTGACCTGCACGCTCGCCGGATCACACAGCTCTCGATTTCTTCCTTTGGGTGCCTTGAAAGGTAAAGTGTATGCAAACAATCCGCACACTTTGCCTGAGCTGACGGAGGAAATCACTGAAGTTCATCAAATCTCACCAGCCATATTGAGCAGAGTGTTTCACAACGTGCAACTGCATCGTCATGCAGGGATTGAATGAACTTTTATATCGTCATCAGGGATTGAATATCCCTTAAGGTGCTTTTTCTTTTTTGGAAAGTGGTGAAAGTCGCAAGGTGCAAGATCTTTCATCTTTGAAATGCAGTTTTTCATCTTTGAACTGTAGGCGCTGTAACACCTCTCGTGTGTGGCGAGTGTTTGCGGGCGAGCGTTATCATGCTGCAGAAGATGTTCGAAAGCTGCCATTCAATCCTGATGTCGACAACAACCCCGGACTTCCTCTCCGACTGGTTCACCCGACTGGTCACACGTTGGTGCAGTGCGTGGAAAGGGATGGGGATAATGTCGAAAGGTGAATAGTGCATTACATAGAGGACAAATGTAAGTATCATTTACAAAAAGAATTTGGAAAATCGGTTAACAATTATAAAAGTAACAGCCATGGAGGCATTACTTTTCGATCAACCCTCGCATCTTCTCTATAGTTATTGAATTTTCTTTTAAAAACGTAATGAGTTCACATTGAAAGGAATACAAAGCAGCTGTAGAATGTTTAAGACAATCGGATATTACCATAAAATTTATATTTCTTAGGATGCCTTGTCCATCTGAAGAACTGTAACATACAAACGGGTGTATTGTAGCTTGGAACTCGAGGTTTAAAAACTAATATCTTCAAAACGGAGCAAAACATATTTTTGAATTTTTTGTATTGTTTTTATGAAAGTATGTGTAAGACATTAAAAAATTTTTAACGAAAACAAAAATACCCACCTTTTGAGATAGTTGCATAAATAAAATATTTTTAATAAATTCAAATATTTGCGCATGTGTAATATAATTTTAAAAATTTCTTGTAGAATCTACAGTTAAAGAGTTTTCTTATGTAACCAACCACATCTTTCTAAGTAAAATACAATGGAAGTTACAGTATTTCATAGATGAGGCCCCCACTCAAATTTCGCAAATTTTAAATGTCTGTAACTTCCATAAAATTAAAAAATAAATAATAATATTTGACATTCATTACCAACTCCCTAGGGCAATTGTGTAGACCAAATTTCATTAAAATCCGAGAGGTCAGTGCCAAAAGTATAAAATTTCTGCCTGAATTAACGTGGAATGACCCATGTTACATTTACTGCTTATTACTCTCAATATTATTTAACATTGAAGAAACATATAAAATAATTTTTGAAAAAAAAATTCAACGAAAGGGGAATCGAACCTAGCTATCAGAAGATAGTCAAAAATGTGAACCACTTTCCTATCGGGAACCTCGACAAATGAGTCCGTATTAAGTACCGAAAGGTGCTTTATGCTATCAGTATGGGGAAACGTGTCTGTCCGTCTGTCTGTCTGTCTGTCTGTCTGTCCGTCTGTCTGTCTGTCTGTCTGTAACTCAAACTCCTCCGAGATTATGAAAGATTTTCAAAATCTGTTTTCGTCAGTCGTTGAATATGGTTCATGGCACGAACCAGTTACAAATATTATCTAAATCGGTTCATTGGCACGTGCACAAATGGTACCTCTATTTTCCCACCCAGCAATTTTCAATGGGAAGAAATATTGAGTAATATATCAAACAAATCGTAATGACGAGATAGATGCGGTTCTTCATTACTATTTTCGTCAGTCGATGAATATGGTACATGCCATGAAAAAATCATAAATTTTATCTAAATCGGTTCATTAGCACGTCCACAAAGCGCACCATCACGACCCCACCTAGCAATTTTCAATGGACAGATATATTAAGTAATATGTCAAACAAATCTTAATGACGAGATACAAGCGAATATAAATTACTATTTCGGCCAATAAATATGGTTCAGGAAATGAACCATTTTGAAAATTGTTGCAATCGAAACATTGGCACGTGCACTAATGGTACCTTTATGACACCTTCAAAAATTTTCAATGATAAGATATGGCATGTAATATATCAAACAAATTGTGATGATGTATCATAAATGAATATCACGTAAAAGTAATGATAGTCCAAATTGGTTTCAAGGAACCTGGTTTAGTGGAACCATTCTGGTTTAGTGGAACCATTATGGTTCATTGGAACTTTCAATACCAAAATATGGCATGTAATATATCAAACGATTTGGAATAAGGTGCCATGAATGATTATAACGTAAAATTCATGATAATCCAAATTGGTTTCAAGGAACCTGGTTTAGTGGAACCATGATGGTTCATTGCAACTTTCAATGCTAAAATATGGCATGTAATATATCAAACGACTTGGAATGATGTGTCATGAATGAATATGACGTAAAATTAATGATAGTCCAAATTAGTTTCACAGAACATGGTTTAGTGGAACCATTATGGTTCATTGGAACTTTCAATGCTAAAATATGGCATGTAATATATCAAACGACTTGGAATGAGGTGTCATGAATGAATATAACGTAAAATTAATGATA
>JAHWFO010013641.1:152200-179597 GCA_023313115.1 Rhysida immarginata
TTCAATGCTAAAATATAGCATGTAATATATCAAACGACTTGGAATGATGTGTCATAAATGAATATAACGTAAAATTAACGATAATCGAAATTGGTTTCAAGGAAACTGGTTAGTGGAACCATCCTGTTTTAGTGGAACCATTATGGTTCATTGAAACTGCAATGCTAAAATATGGCATGTAATATATCAAACAACTTGGAATGATGTGTCATGAATGAATATAACGTAAAATTAATGAGAGTTGAAATTATTTCAAAGGTACGTGGTTTAATGGTATCATAATGGTCCATTAGAAACTTCCAATGTTAACATAGGGCCGTTTAAAAATATAGTTCCGCGAATGGTTTAGTTTAACCTTTCGGTACTTAGTTATGTCTTTCCTTAATGGTTTATTAAATTTATAAGCTTTCAAATGCTATTTTTTACTACGTAACTTGTGAAGTGTGTCATGGCATAGGTGAAGCCCCGCCCAGTGAGCCCTAGTCTGTGGAGTTGCCGAAAGCGCCTGGCCGACTTTGTTAAAGTTCGAATGTGGAAAGCTGAGTGAGTTTGACCAAAGACGAGAAGAAAATTATCTTTAGTTTAATGCAGTGACGTAGAAGGAAAAAGAATGAAAATGACTCAATAATATGAACTTACGCTATGGCTGTGGCTTTAGTTCGCAAGCTTTTTTATGTGTATTTTTTTTGAATATTCAGATATTTTCAAAATTTCATCAAAAGACCCCGATTAACGCTGGATATATCAGGAAATTTAAAATTTTAAATAATATAAAAAAACTATTTAAAGTTTCAATACGGATTATTAAAACCTGTCTGAGTGTGGGGAAACTTGTCTGTCTTTTTGTCAGTCCGTCCATCGGTCCTAAAAACTCTAACTCTTCCAAGGCTATGATATATTTTCAAAATCTGTTTTCGTCAGTCGATGAATATGGTTCATGACACGAATCAGTCACAAATATTATCTAAATCGGATCAAGAGCACGTGCACAAATAGAACCTTCACAACCCCACCTGGTAATTTTCAATGGTAAGATATAGTAAGTAATACATGAAACAAATCGTAATGACGAGATAGAAGCGTTTAATAACTGCTATTTTCGCCAATTGATAAATATGGTTCCACAATAAGAACCATTTTGAAAATGATTGTAATCGATACAATGGTACGTGTTCCAATGATGCCGTTAGGACACCCTCAAAAATTTTCAATGATAAGATATAGCAGGTAGTATAACAAACAACTGGAAATGATAAAATAAGAGCGAATAATACGCTATTACGTACGTTTTGTCCCATGCATGCTCAATCGAGTTCATATTCGGAGATCTTGCTGGCCACTCGATGCTTTGCATATCCTCACTTTGCAGGAAGTTCTCCTCCATCAGAATTCTGTGGGGATGTGCATTATTAATTACCGTTTTCTCCAAATGATAAAATGGTTCAGCGCATGAACCAATTTGACGATGGTCGCAATCGATACAATTGCATGTGCTCTAATTAAAGCCTTATGACACCTTCAAAATTTTTCAATGATAAGATTTGGCATGTAATATATCAAGCAATTTGGAATGATGTGTATGAATGGAAATAAAGAAAAAAATCATAGTAGATATTGATTCAAAGGCACCAGGTTTAGTGGAACTATTACGGTTCATAGGAACTATCATTGATAAGATATGGCATCTAATATATCAAACAACTTCGAATGATGTGTCATGAATGAATATAATGTAAAAGTAATGATTATCCAAATTGGTTCAATGGTACGTGGTTTAATGGTATCATTATGGTCCATTGGAATTTTCAATGCTAAAATATTGCATGTAAATATTGCATTATGGTCTATTGGAATCTTTCAATGTTAACATTAGGCAGTTGAAAAATATGGTTCCGCGAATGATGTAGTTTAGTCTTTCGGAACTTGGTAATATCATTCCATAATGATTTATTAGTGACATAAATAATCTTTTTTACAATCCTTTTTGTTTTTTCTGTCTGTCTGTCAGTCTGACCGTAACTCTATCTGCTCCAAGGCAGTGGAAGTTTTTAAAATATATTTTCGTCAGTCGAGTAATATGGTTCATGACACGAACCAGTCACTAATATGGTCGAAATCGATTCATTGGCACCTGCACAAATGGTACCTTCACGACTCCACCTAGCAATTTTCAATGCTAAATAATAGTAAATAATATATCAAAGAAATCGTAACGACGAGATATAAGCGATATTAATTACTGTTTTCGCCAACTGATAGAGATGGTTTCCGCGAATGAACCATTTTAATAATGGTAAAAATGGATTGAATGGCACGTGTTCTAATGGTACCCTTATGACACCCTCAAAAATTTTCAATGATAAAATATAGCAACTGGAATATCAAACAATTCGAAATGATAAAATGACAACGATTAAAAAGTTATTATGTACGTTTTCAGCACTACATGCTCCGTCGAGTTCATATACCGAAATCTTGCTGCCCACGACTTATGACACACCCTAAAATTTTCAGAATTTTTTAAAATGTTTCAAAAATATTGTGACAACACCCTTCCGATACTTGCTTATGTCATTCCTTAATGGTTGATTTAGTTTCTAGCCTATATACCCAGCGTAGTGCGGGCTGTTTTTGATGAAATTTTGCAATAACTGAATGTGAGTATTCAGAAAAAATGTATACGTGAAAAAAGCTTAGAATTAATTCATTAAAAATTCAATTTCAAGAAACGAAAAAGACTTCTTTTAAAATGCTCCAAATGGTTGGAATCTCCAACTACGGCCCTTCAGTAGTTCTACTCGGCTTCGCTCATGTTGGAATGTTGTGTTTAGCTGAGTGGATATGATGCAGTGCCAGAGAAAAACGGAGAAGAGTTATGTGTGTTTCGAAAGAAGGAAGTAGATAGAAAATGAAACCATAATTTGATCTGACGTTTTTTTACCCCTGGCTGTGGCTTTAGTTCGCAAACTTTTTTCATGTGTTCTTTTTTTCCTTTTTATTCACATTCAGAAATTGCAAAATTTCATCAAAAACAGCCCGATCAACGCCAGGTTTATCAGCTTGTAAACATTAAAATTGCTAGAATGTATATCGGTGGAAGGATGGATCATAATACAGTTCCTATTAATTAAACAGGTGGTAGCCTTACAGTGTAACAGAGGGACATCAGGAGTTCCAACTAGTTTCGCCATTTATTCCCGGCTTCGTCAAGGATATACAGCAAGAGGCAAGCAAGCCTTTATATATACAGAACAGTGGTACAAGTTAAACAATGAGCGTAAATACATACAAGAACCACTAGGATATAGAGCAAGGGGGCCAATGAGTTCAAAAAGGATATAATGGCCAGTAGAATAAAATAGAATAAATACAAATTTTTTTTAAAAGATACACAAAAGAGAAGTTGTACAGAGATGGTGCGTTTAACGCGGACCGAAAAGAGAACATATCCGGTTGTCCGAAGACAAGAGGATTTACATAAAAACAACAAAATAAAATAAAGGGGTAAGAAACTTACAAAATGCAGAAGAAACATAACATAAAGAAAACGAGAGAAAATCATAGTAGATCAGATAAAGATATCATATCATCGACTGATGGCATATATGGAGGACAGAACACAGGATCGAACAGGCATTCAAGGTATCACCTCTACTCTCTTTTCAGGTATATTTCTTTACTCTCATTTCACGGTGCGTCCTTTTCAGGGCGATATTCACCTTCTGTTACGTCTTATGTGCTGGTCCCTGGCGTTGGAATTAATATTCCCGTAATTCAGTACATAAAGACGCTCATTGTCCTTCTGGGTCCCTAGCGTTGGGATTAATTTCCTCGCAAACCTAGCTAAGGGCTTTTCATATCATCTATTATTATTCTAATCATTCACGAGTGGGTCCCTGGCGTAGAATTAACTTTCTAGCAAACCTGACTTGTTTTCTTTTTTCCTTAAAGCTAGGTGCGTCCTTCTTAGGACGGCTTCTTTAGCACACACCTAACTGCGAGGTTACTCCCACCCCTGGTTCTGTACAATTAGATTTTAGGATTATGATGGCTTCGTCCAAATTACCCACGTTGGAGTCAGAAAATGTGCCATTGCTAGTGGCAGATGGTAAAACTGTGTCCTGCGAAAAGGCCTACCGGAATACCTGCTTGGATGCTAGGTTTGCTGCTTTTGACCTAGTGTTCAACGAAATGTTAGAAGCTCTCCGGGATGAAATAAATGCTAAGTATAAGGCACTGGAAAAAATAGTATAAAAGTTTTGTAGAGAAGTTCGATGGTATCAACAAGGACTCTCGTAGAGATGTTATTGAAAAGATAAGCAAACGGAAGGAAGCCTTTGGGAAATGCTCCGGGACTCCGAAGGCAGGTAACTCCACCTTCACGATTGATGACCTTTCTTCTGACCACAAGCCTGTTGCGTTGAACTTTGACAATATTCACATAATTTTCCGAGAGGAACTCGTACATTATCAAGACTGGAAGCTCTATATAGATATTCTTAAGGACTATGGCTGCCATCCCGACGTTGCTTACTGTACAGAGGACATCGATCAACTTGTTGATGACATCACCATATGTGTTAATCGTGCCATAGAAGCTAGTAAGTATCCATCAGAGAATAAACCTTCTCATCGAATCCAAGTCAATCCTGGAATCCAACGTCTAATTGCTGAAAGAAAAATGACCCCTAGACTATGGCAACGCTATCGTGAACCTTGGCTCAAAACCAAGTACACCAGGTTAGTACGAAGAGTTCAAGAGGAGATAAAAGAGCTTCGCGACGCTAATTCCATTTGGAGTATGGTCAGAGCTTTACAGAAGAAGAAGAATGTTACGCTTCCTCCACTCCGTACACCACAAGGTGACTATGTGCAAACTGATCAGGACAAGGCCCAAGTCATTGCAGATTCACTGCAAATGCAGTTTGTTACTCCTACCGACGATAAGCCCGAGAGCCAAATCATGTCTCAGCGTATGGAAGAAGGTATTTTCAACTTTGATGAAGTCTCGCAGCATTTTACGAAAAACAGCATTGAGGCTGGAGAGGTCGCCACCATCATAAGTAAACTGAAAAAGAAGAACGCTCCAGGAAGAGACAAGGTGAGTAATAACGCCCTTATAAATCTCCCGAAGAACTTTATTGACTATCTCACTAATATCATTAACGTCTGCTGGAAATTTTCTTACTTCCCCGTGGCTTGGAAGAAATCTATTGTGTTGAGTATCCCCAAGCAAGGGCAATATCCTGCAATTCCGGCGAGTTACCGAATGCTACCCACGATGTCCAAAGTGTTGGAGAAAACGATTCTTGTCAGATTCCAAGACCACTGTCTTGCAAATGACCTTTTTCGGGAAGAGCAGTTTGGCTTTCGTGCTGCCCACTCTTGTCCGATGCAGATATGGAGGCTCGTTGAAGACCTGAGCACCCCCCTGAACCTCTCCAGGTAGTGTCGGGTGGCATTTCTCGATGTCAGTAAAGCTTTTGACCAAGTGTGGCATGAGGGCCTTGTCTACAAAATGATCAGAGACGGGTTCCCTGCTGATTTGATTTCGTTGGTGAAATCCTTTCTTGACGGCAGATCCTATCAAGCCAAAGTTGGAGAAAATCTTTCCACGCCCCGTGTTGTAAAGGCCGGTGTCCCTCAGGGTTCTGTCCTCGGGCCTGCACTATTTAATTACTTTCCCGAAACCCGATAATTGTAATCTGTATTTTTATGCGGATGATACTGCCATTATGACATGGACACACCAGCCGGCTCACGTTATCACTCGGCTGCAGTGCGCCTTGAAGCAGTTCAAAGACTGGTTTAACTGCTGGAAGGTGAACCTTAACGTCGGAAAGTGCAAGGCTTTGTACCTCAATAGGAAGCTCAAGCGTCCCCCAGATTCTCTTGTTCTGTTCAATAAGAAACTAGACCGGGTGGACAACTACAAGTATCTGGGAGTTATCATTGACTCAAGACTCTCATGGAACCGGCATATGTCCTATGCTCTGAACAAAGCGAAGAGGGCTAAGTACAGTATCATAGCTCTCATGGGTCGCAACAGCGCCCTCAGCATTGACAACAAGCTACTTCTGTACAAATCGATTATCCGGACCATACTCCTCTATGGCTGGCCTGCGTGGGCGACTATCTCCAAATCCAGATGGAGTGAACTACAGTCGTTTCAGAATGTTACCCTGAGGTACATTACCCACCTTGGCAGAAGGGCGGTGAAAAACCAATCCATCCACATCGATTTAAACATGGCCCATATCGGAAAGTTTATACAGGATCTCCTTTTGATTATGATACAGAAGATGAAGACTCACGACAATAAACTTGTGAATGGAATACTGAAGAACTCATTGAATATGAACTGGCATACGAAGTATCGTAAACCGAGGCACGTTCTTGACGTCAATTTTGAAGATATTAGCAACGTCTCCCTCCGGGACTACTGTAAGATGCGATAATCTTCTTTCTCCTTGTGTTTTTTATTTCGTTTGTATTTTGTTTCTGACAATCGTCAATCTTATTTTCTTTTTTTGTGTAATATGGAAGACCGCTTGGGTTGGTTAGGCTTCTTGACTATCTCAGTGTATTTCATTTGGACTTTATTCTGGTTGGATGAGCTTTTTGTAAAGCGCTGCTTTCGTCCCATCCTGACAAATGTACACTTCACTGTTCGATTGTCGATTGTCTTACTGTATATCCTTGACAAAGCCGGGAATAAATGGCGAAACTAGTTGGAACTCCTGATGTCCCTCTGTTATACTGTAAGGCCACCACCTGTTTAATAGAATGTATATACTGTGTCCATACCAGTTATTTTGAAATAATGCTTCCACTCTGTTGCATTAAAAATTAAAAATATGCGTGACACATAGTATTTTAGTACGGTTGATTTCTCACTGATGTCAATTACAGTGAGCATCAGGGTTTCAAAACATTGTCCTGGAAGACACATTGTACTGATAAAAAAATGTACCGTAAATCTTCTAATAAACGCCTGGTCTCCAATTGCCCCCGGTCTCTAATAAACGCCGCGTTTCAAATTTAAGATTGCTAAATAATCGCCGGTCTCTAATTAACGCTGGGGACTCTCCTACACGTGGCTGTTCACGTGAGCCGCTTTCGGGGTTCACGTATACACGGGCTAGAGGGGATTCCCAACAAACTACTTTGAGTTTCGATATCATGCGCTCTGCTATTCAGCCCTTAGTTCTCAAGGTATCTTGTTCGTAAGGACTGTTTAATGTACTCTACCATATTCTGTTTAAAAAAAAAAGACATGCCTCCAAAGCGGTCATATGTTGTGGGGTTTAAAATAAACGCCGGTCTCTAATAAACGCCTGGTTAGTGATTCAGTTGAAAAAATAGACGCTACTATTAAAAGATATACGGTAATTGTTTTGAAAATCAAGTTTTTTTTTCAAGACTTTTTTTAATCTGCGAGATAAAAAAATTGTTACTTATAAAAAAAACAGACTATTTTATTATCAAGTTATTTGATATTGGAAAATACGAAAAAATTTGTAAATGCTCAAAATATAGAGAATATTATTTCTGTAAATGCTCAAAGAAACTCCTCAGCATTTATTGACAATTTTTTCCCGGCGTTTAATCAAGACTGCTCTTTATATATCTGCGAAATATTTGATCATTTAATGCTTTTAAAATAAAACTATTATAATTCATCATTCGTGTTACTTTGTTGTTAAGATATTAATAATAATTTTAATATAAATTTTATCAATTAAAAAGGGTTAATTCTTTATTTCTGAAATAAAGGAATGTTTTTATTTCCTATTTTAAGAGCTCTGTCAGATATATCGAGAGGGACGGGGGAGGGCATTCATCGATTTGTAGGCAGTGTTGGTACACCGCTCATGCCTTTGTGTGTTTGTGTTAGGAATGTCAAGTAAATTTCACAGACTGATGAGGCGGATGTTAAAGTGGAAATTTAGCTAGTAATGAGTCAACGAACACTTGCATAGTAAATTATAAAAAATGTTATTAATGGCAGTAAAAAAACTAGAACACAAAGCGTGTCCCATGGTTAAAAATGGTAGTCAAAAATATTGTACACAGTCAAAACATATGAATTCAAGAACTCACAGTGTCTCGCACAAGTATTAGTACAAAAATGAATGAACGGATATATATTAAGAGAAGGACGAAACACAAGAACCCTGGAATACAATAAAATTGAATAAATTTATACAAAAATGAATAAATTACTCAGTGGAGCGGTAGTACAGCCTTGGCGTCTCGCGATACACAGTTAACTCAACAGCCCAGATGCATGGTTCTGCAGATGAAATATTCGGATATGGAGAAAGATAGCAGCAATTGTACCGTTGTGGCCAGGCCTAAACATGGTGAGACTGCGAAAAACGAGCGACGGGTCGGAATAAACACTGACACGCATGAAAAATGGGGACCACGTTGGCAAACTCGTAATTGCAATTGCAGAGGTACAATCTTAAGGCTGCAGCAAGAAGAAAGAAATACTAGTAAAGTGAGTGGCCACCATGGCTACACAATAGAAGTGAGATGGCAGAAGGGAGGAAAAGCTGAAGAAAGTTCTAGATCAAAAAGAACACTGATTAAGAAATAATTTTATCAACAATCAGACAATACGTCATCTCGCGACCGAGGTAATTAGTTGCGAGAGAAAATCGCCAAACGGGACAAAAGCTTGCATCATGCAAGTTTGAAAAAAGAATATTTATGACATCAATGGTCCACGCGCCACAACAATGAATTACTTAAACCTAAATTCAAATTATTCATAAAAAACATTTGAAATAATAAAAAAATATTATCCACCACGAGATTTAATAAAAAACAGTAGTTTTTTCACTAGCCATAAATTGCTATTTCCCGAACAAATCTCCCTGTAATTAGCCTGGGTGCAGAGTAAAAAAAATTCCTTAAGCATTTAGTCTGGTGGGATCTCTGCATTCTTACTGGTCTTACTTGTTTTTTTATAAACACACAATATATAAGGAATAAGAATTAAGTTGCAGTGAATGAACAAATCGTGCAAACAGTTTTGTATAACTGAAGTAAGTCGTGTGCACACACTAACTTAAAAATATAAGTACGTTTATTAGTTTATTGGTATACCGTAGAAAATGAATAGTCTTGTGACTGTTACGCTGAGCTCAGCAACATATTAAAATAATATGTAGATTACTACATCAGGGATAAAGTTTATTCCACACAGCCCATCTCGCAAGAGGATCTGCAACAACGAATTCAGGAAGCATGCCGGCAAAAACTGCGGCCACGTTTGTTGATGTGATGGCATCGTTGAAATGTCGTGGGGAATTATGCTATGGTGCAAGTCACATTGAACACTGTCTGGATTGATGGAAAGACTTACTTTATATCAAACTTACAAACAATCATCAAACCAATTGTCCTGTTGCAGAGCTTGCAATGAGGATTGTGTGTGATCCGGTCATCGGATTTTGGTGAACTTTTTTTTTGTTTGGAATTTGCTGTTGAACAAATGTGGAATTGGAATTTTTTGTGTTTCTCTTACGGTTTTCGAGATTGAATTTGGATGTGTCCTGGTTTGCATATTTGAGATGATATGCAAATAGAGTACCGTTAAAGTTCCTATTCATTCCCTGTATTGGAATTCGCGTAACTACATTGGCATCCTAGATAGAAAGGGGATAACAGACGTTTAACTCACCATGTATATGAATTAAATAAACGCAATTGATGTACGATACTGAATCTAACCCAGTGTTCTTCACAGAAAATTTTATCAGGTGGGTGGAAAGAAAATAGCCGGGCGGACAGCAATTAAAAACAAATAAAACATTACGCACAATTCATTACAATTACGTTGGGGGAATTTTTTTCTAGAATATCAATTCTCGACAATCAATTTATTTACAAAAATTGATTGCAAATAGAAAAAAAATCCCCCAACTTAATTGTATTGAATTGTATATATTGAAATTTTGTGATAATTTTAAGTACCATGACGTCATGCCATGTAACATCTTATTTTTTTTCTTATTTTTTAAGTTTTTATCTGTATCACACTCCGCCTTACTTGGCTTCTGAAGATGAGTGGTTCCCACTCGAAAACGTTGAAGCTTGTAATACTTTAGAACTTTTTAATACTGGGCGTTTTCTTCGTAGATTTTCCGGATCAAATCAAGAGTTCTTTTCAGGACGGTTCACGGAGAAATAACCTTTCATCGCAGCGATTTGGATATTTATTTCCATGGATTGTCTTCTTACAAGGTCTTGTGTACTCTGCGTTTTCGGAAGAGCAGGACTTGATTATGTTCAGAGCATTTAGGACTTTGTTGTAAATGGATTATTTAATATTGCCCATTATGAAATATTTTTAAATTAGAATAAATATTTTTAAATTGGAATAACAAATTAAATGCCATTGTTCTTAAGTGGTTAAGTTCCAATGTAAATAGGGATGGGGTAGAATGTTTTTTAATAATTATTATTTTTTGTGTTTTCTTGTTCATTGTTGGGTTTTTGTCAATTTTTTAAATGATTGTGGAGAATTGATATTCTAAGAGATTATGCAGTGTTGTACAGCTTTTCGTGTATTCAGCTGGGTGGGAATCAAAATCAGCAAGGCAGCGCGCCCCTTTAAAAAGCCCTGAGGAGAACCCTACTAATCTACCCTAATCTACCTGTCGAATTTCATTCAAACCACTCTCTAAACACTCCTGACAATAATAAGAACAAACTGTGAAATTTTCAGCGAAATTGGTCTAGTAGTTTTTGAGTCTTTACTGCACATACATAAAACATTGCCTCATATTTATTTAATACTTTTTATAATTAGCCCCCTTAAAACGTGAATCATTAAGGCAAGCATCGTAGCCAACGAAAAAGATGGTCAGGTGACTTTTCATTGTTGGGGCCTGTCTTTTTCGTGGGCTACGGCAAGCATTAATTTCATCCACCATTGTTGGCGCAACATACAAACACGGCCAACCTATTGTTGATGCCAACACGGTGGGCTGATTGTTCCCACACGCAAGCAAACAAACATAAACCAAATCTATTTCATACTCAATGCAAAAACAGCAGTGCTACTTATCAGATTTCATTCAAACCACTCTCTAAACACTCCCGGCACGAATAAGAATAAACTGTGAAATTTTCAGCGAAATCGGTCGAGTAGTTTTTGTGTCTATAAGGCTAACACATACGAACATTGCCTTTTATTTATATAGATTATACATATGTTTATACTTACAAAAATGAACTAATTGACTTTACTGTCCCGTTGGGACAAAGTGGCTCCAAATCTTCTATAATGCGGGGGCAGGTAAAGTTTTCGTAAATACATCTGCTGGCATGTCTGAGGGTGGGCAGTAGCTGAGTACCACATTCTGGATTTCTATTTCGCGCGAAATAAAATTATGCAATCTTAGAATGTGCCTCGTTCTACTTTTGGATCCCAACGCACTCAGACATGCGATGGCAGGTGTTGAATCCGTATATATAGTCATTGGAAAGGTGGTATAATCCCCTGTCCGATTTGAGTAATCAGGTCACATAACCATCGGAAAGACTTCACGCACTCGGATATAGCAATCACTTCAGCCTCACAACTGCTGAGGTCGACAAGGCATTGTTTCTTTGAACACTAAATGAGCGTGTTTTGACCCATCTTAACGAGAACACCAGAATGTCCTTTACTTTGTGGGGTAACGCTCCAGCTGGCATCAACATATGCACACAAAGGACCGGTCGATTGAATGAAGGTCAGTGACGTTTTACAGTTGTATGCCAGATAAGCTGCCACACCTTTGAATGCCGTCATATGCAAATTGGTAGATCTGGCATATGACGACAATCTCGTATTTCCATATGCTATATCCGGGCGCGTGCATGTCATTACATACATTAATGATCCCAAAAAGATTGGTAAACAGTTAGGTCGGCTGGTTGCGATTCCTCTGCTTCATCCAAATTTACGTGTGGGTTGAGAGGAGTGCTCCTGGGCTTGACATTCTGTAGCTTGTACCCTTGGATGACTTGCAGTAGTGGGCCTGAGACAATTGTATGGAGTTACTACCACGGCTCACTTGCATGCTCACGGATGCAAGTCCTTTGGGTGGCATCACGGAAATTTGGAAACAGTAGTCGTAATGATTCCATTCTAATCACAGGTGAAGACGTCAGTTAGTATTGGCTGCCATATACCTGTGATGAGCCGATAGCGACTAACCTTGCCTTGAAACGGGAGATGGATCCATCAGTGTTGCACTTAATACGATATACCCATTTGGTTTTTAGGATTTTGAACATTCCCTGAAATGACTGCGTCTCACTAACCGCCGTTCACAATTCCATCAATGCCAGAACTTCCTTACGATTCTCGCCCATTGGAGGTCCCCGAAACTGATGATACAGAACTCGATAACAGACAGACACGTGGAGGAGATACGAAAGGCGGGTTGACTGTTGGTGTCGAGCAGTTCTATGCGGTGCGTTAGTCATCCCTGCCTCTAGACATGGAATACATGGCGTGATCTCAGAGGGAATTGTAAAGGTCTCTAGGCCACCGATAATGCCATGTTTAGTACTTTGGCGATCTTTTTACTCGATGGAATCCCTAAGGCATTATGGACATCCAGATAAGAAACTACGAGGGAATGAACGGGATACGCCGTTTCGCAAACAGGTGGAGTTTGATATAAAACTGGCAGGAGTGGGAGATCCGCGACCTCCTCCTGTGCAGCCACGTGTACACCTTGTTCGGAAGTTATTGAGTGACCGTTAAAACCAAAAGACAAGGTGTATCCCTGTTTGGAAAACTGACTCATCAATACAAGGCAAAAACGCGCGTGGGGACATAAAGTGCGTCGTGTAAAGTTAAAACTGACCCAGTGGTTAACGGGACACTTGCGATTCCCGTACAAGTCGCGGTAATGGTTTTTGGGGGTTTGCAGTATAAATATCTCTATGGCAGCTCTGCATAGAAGTAAAGAACCTCTTGCCTTAATGACATGGAAAGAGCTGCCAGTGTCCACTATACATTCTTGTTTTGGGAGGCCAACGCAGTTTGCTGCAGGTTTCTGCTCGTGGGCTTTGCCATCGCACATGCGAGATTTATATTTTGGACGAGGGACACGTACGTTAATTGGAGGCGGTTGCTGGGGAACGCGAACGTTGGAGGTGCCGGATGCTGGTGAAAACCACTTAGAAGGGCAAACAGACCTGACATGCCATCGGCCAGCACAATTGTAACAGGTTACTCCAGAGCGCTGTTGGGTTCCTAAGGGAGAAGGTGGCACGCGAGCAAGCGTTGTAGTGACGCAAGAGGCAACGCCAGAAGAGCGTCCACGCCCATAATGGTTGAACGCAACGCTCAGCTGACTATGGAAGTCTTCGAGGTTCACTAAAGATAACAGGAAACCACTGATCCACATAAAAACTTTAATCGGACGTATGAGCACTTCGGCAGCCACGCTGCCTTCTTCAGCGTACACAGGCTTGTCTGTTCTGATCAAAATCCTTGTGTACGCTGAAGAAGGCAGCGTGGCTGCCGAAATGCGCATACATCCGATTAAAAGTTTTAGGTGGATCAGTGGCTTCCTGTTATCTTTATTGAAGTTCGATCACAGTCTCCGGCTCCAGTTCTCTCTTAAATTCGAGGTTCATGTTAGGGTAAGTCTGCACAGAGAGATTTAAAGGCGTATAGGCGAAGGCAAATGAGGTACCATATGATCAATCAGCGTCTTGTCATCCATGGGTAATGATATCGCACCCGCCTCTGCGCGGATTTGCAATGGATGTGCTACGTATGCATTGGGGTCGTCTTTGTCATGAAAGCGAAGAGCTGAAAAGCGTCGTATAACTTCCGCCTGAGTCAAAGAATCGGGTCGGGCATAACGCCGATGGATAGCTTCCCAGCTAGAATATGGATTGTCATCTTGTAAGATCACTACAATGTCATCATCCACCATGCTTAACAAATACTGTCTTTGACGTGCCCAGTCCGTTCAAACAGCGGATCTCTCTGGACACGAACTGGGTAAGGAAGTTTTAGCATGCACATATTTGTATAATCCCTTTGATTCCAGGAACGCTAACATCCGATACTTCTATTGGTGAAGGTTAGCACTGGTGGGCTTAGGGTTTGAATGACTCTCATCAAAAAAGGACACAGCCAGAGTTGGATAAAAAAATTCCAATTCCACAATCAACGTTCTGCAACCAGTGACTGGGCGGGTGTTAAAGTGGAAATTTGGCTAGTAATGAGTCAACAAACACTTGCATGGTAAATTATAAATTTTTTTATTAACGACAATAAAAAAACTAGAACACAAAGCATGTCCCATGGTTAAAAATGGTTATACGAGGGGCGATTGATAAATAAGGTCTCCATGGCTGTAACATTTTTATTTGTTAACCGATTTTCAAAATTCTTTTTGTATCTTATACTCACATTTGTCCTCTATGTAATGCACTATTCACTTATCGACGTAGTCCCCATCCCTTTCCACGCATTGCGCCAACGCGTGACTAGTTGGGTGAACCCGTCGGAGAGGAATTCCGGAGTTGTTGTCGACACCAGAATTGAATGGCAGCGTTTACCTCGCCGTCAGAACAAACTCAGTCCCTTAAGGGCTCTTTCTTCTTTGGGAAGTGGTGAAAGTCGCAATGTGCAAAGTCTTTCATTTTTGAACTCCATATTTTATCTTTGAACTGTAGGCGCTGCAACGCCTCTGGTGTGTGGTGACTCGTGTGCGGGTGGACGTTATCCTACTCCAGAAAAGGGTCCAAAGTTGCCATTCAATCCTCGTGTCGACAACAACTCCGGAATTCCTCTCCGACGGGTTCACCCAACTAATCACGCGTCGGCGCAATGCGGGGAAAGAGATGGGAACTATGTCGAAAAGTGAATATTGCATTACATGGAGGACAAATGTGAGTATAAGATACAAAAAGAATTTTGAAAATCGGTTAACAAATAAAAATGTTACAGACCTTATTTATCAATCGCCCCTCGTCCAATATCGGAATAAAAGGAAAACACAAATCCACAAAGATTTTTTATTGACTCAGATGTACATTTCGGAATTCATAATTCCTTCATCAATGAGTGATTTTACAGAATCGACAATCGAATAGTGAAATGAAAAGAAAGACGCGAGTGGTCCAGGAGCCAAGCTCACTTTGCACGCTCGCCCAAAGAGTAAACCATAGGAGGTACACTGAACTGGGAGAGAAGCCTGAAGAACCTCTTTAGTCCTCCAGAGAATAAGTCCCAAGAAGGGACGAGAGTGAGATTGTAGATTGACGAATAGATTCCCCAAAAATCAGCAGGATCTAAAAGATCCAATAGTTGAGGAAGACGGCCTTGTTAACGTCATCAAAGCAGACATCCAGGATATGGCGGGGTCTTCGAAACCGGAGGGGACCCTTAACAACGAGTGGGTGGTCCAGGATACCAGAAACCAGGGTGTTTTCATGATTTTCCATCTTGGGTAGCATGTTCTTCATAAGAGTCTGGAAAAAGGTGCCTATGTGGGTCATCCCCAAATCCTCATAGATAGAGTGGTTTTTGGCAACTCTTCTGTCAAGTTGGGCAGTGGACCAGAGAGCAGTATTTTGGAAAGTCTGGAGATCCTTCCACCTAGATTTGCAAATAGCAGCCCAAGCAGGCATTCCATGAAGTAAAATAGTACGAATCACAACCTTGTATATCAAGAGTTTATTATCTACACCAAGAGCGCTGTTTCGCCCCAGAAGTGCAATCAAACTGAACCTCGCTTTGTTTGCTTTGTTGAGCGCGTATTGGACTTGGTCGTTCCAATTTAGTCTGAAGTCGATCATGACACTAAGATATTTGTAGCTTTTTACCCACTCAAGTTTCTTGCCAAATAAGAAGAGGGGCTTTGGAGGGTTTTTGCATTTGCGAGTGATAAACATGACCTTGCACTTTTTGATATTCAGCTTTAATCGCCACTTAGTGAACCAGCTCTCGCACTGATGTAAAGCATTTTGAAGTCGAGTGATGACATGTGCTGGGTTTCGTGCCCAGGTCATGATGGACCCGTCGTCAGCAAATTAGTAAAGATTACACTTTGCAAACTTGGGAAAGTCATGGATAAAGAAGTTGAATAAGGCTGGCCCCAAGACAGAGCCTTGGGGTACACCAGCATTTACATCGCAGGGTTCAGACAAGCAGTCCCCAACCTTAACACGAAATCCCCTCTTTGACAGGAAGGAGCGAACCAGAGCAATTAGACCGTCAGGGAACCCGTAGGTAATCATTTTGTAAATGAGCCCATCATGCCAGACTTGGTCAAAGGCCTTTTGGACATCGAGGAAAACGAGAACACCAAACATGAAGAGGTTGAGAGGACCGTTTAAATCAGCAACGAGCCTCCATAACTGAAGCTGACAAGAGTACCTGGACGGAAGCCAAATTGCTCACTACGAATGAGGTTGTTTGCCTCGCAGTACTCTTTGATCCTCTTGAGTATAGTTCGCTCAAAGACCTTGGAAAGCATGGGCAACAAGCTAATGGGGCTATAACTTGTGGGAAGAGCAGGATTCAGTCCAGGTTTAGGAATGGTGATGATGACTGAGTCCTTCCAGGCACTAGGGAAATGGCCGCTAAGCCAGCAGTCATTCATGACTTTGGTGATGATACAGATAACACTGGGAAGCAAATTCTTGAGAGCACTGTTGGTTATGGTGTCGATGCCGGCTGCCTTGTTCCTTTTCAGGCGCTTAATGATGTCCAATATCTCAGAAGTGCCAATGACATCGGGAGAGCCAAGAGCGCGCTGTGTGTGGCCATACCTATCGCACACGTCTTTGGGAGTGGAGAATTGGTTCTTCAGTGAATCGCCGATAATTTGTGCTTTGTCCTGGTCATTGCTAACGAAATCGCCACCCTCTGTAAGCAGCGGAGGAAGAACAATAGTCCTGTTGCTTTTAAGGGCCCTGACCATACTCCGGAGAGAATTAACATGGACGGACAGACTTTTTACTTTGTCGTTCCATATTTGATTCCTTAAATCCTTAATCTGCTCACTTACCTTGCGGGATAGCCTGTTGTACTTCGTCTTGAATTGGAGAAACCTGGTACGCTGCCAAAGTCTTCTGAAAGTGTTTTTTTCGTGGATGAGTTGCCTGATGGAGGGAGGAAGTTCCAGATGGTCTGACCACTTGCAATTCACTGGAGTAGCACTTTTGACGGAGTGAGTGACTTTCTTGATATTTTCGTCAATGTCACTGCTGGTGCCGGGATCCTGATATGGAATGTTACTGTTGTTCATAAGTTCTTTAAAAAATTTCCAGTCCTGCTTATAATGAAGATTTATTTTCAGGTCGATATTTATGTTGGGTTTTTATTTTGGTTTAAAAGTGGCAGGGGAGAAATAATCACGCTGTTTCTAACGGTTCTTAAGAGTGATTTTTATACTGGTACTATACAAGAGACGCCATTACATCCGACAACAACTCCGCACTGAATCTCAAGATTTATAAACTGTAAATTAATAAATAAAGAGATTAATTATAAGTAAAGAGATTATAATTTTAAATAACTTAATTTAATATAACTCGAGTAAGATAATTATTATAAATTATTATCACTGTCATTGAAGAGGTTGCAGTGGAGAGGTTGCTCCATCTAATGACAAATTCGAGTACCAACAACAATTTATCCCCTCAAAATTTAGTGCAACTGGTAGGTGATCAGATGATAAGGCATTTACTGTAAATATATTGTAGGGTTTGAAAAACCCCTTGAGAACAGCAATGTCGAGTACGTCACTAGCGGGTGAGTGATCACAGTAGTATGTACCTTCAAGAGGGCAAAATAACGGATGTGTAGATCTGATCTACCATGTACCTATAAAGTACCAAGCCACTTTGATTAGTGCATCTGGAGTTCCAGTGTAGGTGTTTTGCATTCAAATCTCCCGCCATAACGACTGAAGTGGACCCAGACAGTAGTTCATCTAAATCGTGAGGGTCTAACTTGTG
The DNA here is from genome assembly GCA_023313115.1 of Rhysida immarginata. NCBI lineage: Eukaryota > Metazoa > Arthropoda > Chilopoda > Scolopendromorpha > Scolopendridae > Rhysida > Rhysida immarginata. The sequence goes on from JAHWFO010013641.1 coordinate 170,201, forward strand.
CCTGGGTGGGTTGTATAGGGAAGTAAACTTGACCTCTCCAACATCACCATCTTTGATGACAATGGAAACTGCTTCCATATTGACAAGGTTAGGTGTGACAATCTTAGTGTGATTTATACCTTGTTTGACAACAATAGCTACCCCATCAGAGGCTGGATCTGAAACTTTTTTAGGGGGCCTGTCTTTTCGGTAAACATAGTACCCTGGTAGCTTGAAAGCCTTACTCTGCTTGAGATGGGTTTCGCACAAGAAGGCAACATCGATGTTCCAGCTTGTGAGGAAATCGTAGAACTCATGACACCTGCGAGGGATGCCCCTCGCATTCCATATAGTGCAACGTAGCTTACCTTGATTTATAACTTTGTAGGATGTCTATCCATGATTATTGTCTTGTCTCTGTTTGAGTGGTCTGCGGCAACACTTTGCCACTATCTTTTAACATAATCATTAGGTTACCCAGATACCTTTGAATTTTAACCAATTCGTCGTGGTCAGCGATCCTTACCATTAGAAGCAGAAGTAACCTCAGCAAAAGTTTTTCCTTCAGCTACTTTGGAAGTTCTATTCCTTTTAACTTGTGGGTATTTGGGACATCGAATACATTTAGGAGGGTCTTTACCTTTTATATTGGCGCAGTCCCTTGACTGATGGTCGCCCACGCACTTGTTGCAACGCGGTGACTCGGTGCAGCCCTGGGACACGTGCCCTGGTAAGCAATTGTAACATTGTAAGGGATTCTTATTGGCCCTAAACAATTCAACAGTTACAGCAAGTGAACCAATGCGCTTTAAGTTTACGAAAGATTTATTGTGCTCAGTATTTTGTCGGAGGACAAGGACCATTGGCATCTCAACTGCACCATTTGCTTTTTTGAGTCTAACTGCCTTATTGGGGAAGTAGTTAGCGTTTCTGATTTTACAGAATCGACAATCGACAATCGAACAGTGTAGTGTATCGGTATTCGTGTGGAACTTGAAGCATAGCTTCCATAATCTCACCCTTCATAATCATACTCCAAGGGAAATACACTGAACTAGAAAAGAAGCCTGATGTACCCACAAAGGTCATCCAAAGTATGAAAGAAAATTGCCTCCTCTTGGTGGAGGAAAATTTGATTGACGACTGTCTAGACTAGAAGCAGACCACTAGTATTAGATAAAACACGACCTATGAAGTCCAGTAATCTAGAAATAAGACATTATCAATGTCTTCAAAATTAATATCAAGTGTATGCCTTGGATCACGATATCTCTTTCTATGCATAGGATGATTTAAAATGCCCGAGATTAGCTCGTTGCTATGATTTTCTATATTGGGCAGCATGGATTCCATGAGCCCTTGAACGTATTTGCCAATATGAGTCATGTTGAAGTCATTATAAATGGAGTAATTGCGAACAATTCTCCGATCTTTTTGCGCAATAGTCCTAAGGGTAACGTTTTGGAACGTTTGCAGTTCTTTCCACCTAGTCTTACATATTGTGGCCCAGACGGGCATACCATACGTCAAGATGGTCCGAACAATGACCTTATAGAGTAGGAATTTATTATCAATGTTTAGAGAACTAATCCGGCCCAGCAGAGCAATCAAGCTAAACTTGGCTCTCCTAGCCTTATTCAACGCATAAGTTGCGTGGGGAGTCCAGGTAAGAGTCAATAACAACACCAAGATATTTATAAGTTTCAACCCAGTCCAGTTTTTTGCCATATAGTGTTAGAGAATCTAATGATCTCTTTCTCTTCTTGGAGACAAACATCGCCTTGCATTTGTCTACATTCAATTTTAGCCTCCACTTGCTAAACCAGCGTTCAAACTCCTTTAGAGCCTTCTGTAGCCGCGAGACTACTACGGCTGGTTGACGAGCACAGGTCAGTATAGCAGCGTCATCTGCGTAAAAAAAAGAGCTTACATTTGGAAGGAATTGGAAAGTCTCGCATAAAGTAATTGAATAATACTGGCCCCAGGACTGAACCCTGTGGGACACCAGCTTTTACCTCATACATAGGAGATAGACAATCTCCAACTCTGGCCTGAAAGAACCGGTTGGAGAGAAACGAGTGTATCAGAGTAATTATATCTTGAGGAAATCCATCCATAACCATTTTAAAAATAAGACCATCGTGCCAGACTTGGTCGAAGGCTTTGTGTACATCGAGGAAAAAGACCCCACAGTACATAGAGAGATTAAGGGGCTCATTGATATCCGCTGCGAGCCTCCATGTTTGGAGTTGGCAGGAATAGTTTGAGCGAAAGCCAAATTGTTCATCGCGGATGAGATCGTTGGCATCACAGTGCTCAATGAATCTCTTGAGAATTGTTTTTTCCAGGATTTTGGAAATTGATGGTAACAAGCTGATGGGCCTGTAGCTAACAGGATTTGCAGGATTTTGTCCTGGCTTAGGAATGCTTAAGACAACTGATTGCTTCCAAGCATCCGGGAAGTAAGTGTTCTTCCAGCAGTCGTTAATCACTTTTGCAATATCTTGAATTGTATTTGGAGGTAAATTTTTCAAAGCACTGTTCTTAATAGAGTCTTTACCTGGAGCTTTTCTCGTTTTTAAATTTTTAATGATGCTTAGGACTTCATTTACATCAATGCTATGTTTTGGGAATTCATTGCCTTGAGTATTATAGAAGCCAGTTATGCAAGATTTTACTTTCTCAGACATATCAAGTCCTATTTGCCGACCATCAGTAGGCGTGACAAACTGTTCTGAAAGTGAATTAGCAATAAGCTGCGCTTTATCATCATCATTCGTGATGAAATTGCCATTTTGGGCTAACAGTGGTGGGATATTAATGGCTTTCTTGTTTTGCAAAACAAATTTTACAGAACGAGAAGACCAGAATTTATAAGAAACTGAGGCGAATACAAGCCAATGATATAACAAACAAGTGAACAGAACAACCAATCAACTAAAAAATAACAAAAATAAAAAGTAACAATGAAAATAGAGCAACCAACCTTCCTATCCAAAAAAAATAAATAAAAAAGACCGCTTAAAAGAGCTACTCCACTTATGATAGCCAAATTCTAACAACAAAGACAGTAAGCAATTATTTGTCAAAAATTTGGATAAAGACAGCCAATTCACCAAGTTGTTGGTTGCTCTATTTTTTTACAATGTCCATTAACTCAAGTAAATACAAAAATTTATTATTTTTAAGACAATGTATAACCTCAAACAAGTCAGTCGAATAATCATGTTTTTCATTAATAACATGGTCGGCGAATGAAGACACACATGCTTTTGCATTCCTAATACTGATATTGAAAGCTTATTCCCCAGCATACCGTTAAATGACCGTTTGGCTTACCTTGAAGAAGTACTTGATGATAATGATATTCTTTTGGGTATTGTGAGGGACATTATGATGGTGATGAGATGTATAGTTTTCAATAATGTATTCACCTTTAATAGGCAATTTTACTGTATGTTGAATGGCACACCATGGGTAGTAGCGTTAGCCCCTTTTTGGCAAATATTTTTATTAGAAAATTGGAAAACGTATCAGTCAGCACGTTCACCTATTTCCTATCGGTGTGGTATAGATATGTCGATGACATTTTCTGTATTTTTGACTCTAAAGAGTCGGACTGTGTTGAATTTCTGCAGCCTTAAATGGACTTTCCCCTGATATTAAATTTACTGTAGAGGAAGAACATGACAACTCACTTCCATTTCTAGACCTGCGTATTATACGATTTGAGTTCGATGTATACAGAAAACCAAACTTTGTCCCCGCTTACATTAAATCGGACTGTAACCATTGTATGCCACACAAATTAGCAGTGTTCCATCATCAAATTAGACGCGCCTTGTTACTACCTTTGAATGGTGTTACCAGGGAAAAAGAATTTAATTTAATCCGATCTTTTGCGAGGTTCAATGGGTTCAATGAAAAAATTGTAAATAAAGTTGCTTTAAAATTAAAGTGCACATAAATCTTGACAAAGTCACCACTCTGGGTAGTAAGAAAAAGCAGAACTTCAGAAAGGTGTTGGTCCTCCATTTTAATGTTGCTCTAAATAAAGGATTGAAGAAAATATGCAGAGATTTCGAGTACAAATTAGTATATAAAAGCTCTAATACTACTAAAAATACTTTATGCTCGATAAAAGACAGAATCCCAGTTATAGATTGTTCAGACGTTTATAAATGAGAATGTGCATCGCGTGACAGTTTTTACTTGGAAAGCTCAAAACATGGTTTAAATAACCGCCTTAAAGAACATATTGCTTGTATTAGGAATGCAAAAGCACGTGTGTCTTCGTTCGCCGACCATGTTATTAATAAAAAACATGATTATTCTACTGACTTGTTTGAGGTTATACGTTGTTGTAAAAATAATAAATAGTTGTATTTACTTGAGTCAGTGGAGATTGTAAAAAATAGAGCAACCAACAGCTTGTTGAATAGTGAATCAAATTTTAAATATCTATTGGTATCCAAAATATCGATAAATTGGTGTATGTTAGTGTGGTTAAATAAGTTGTACTTTTTTATTAAGGAAAATGCACAATTAAAAGTTTAAATTTTTTATCAAATGCGTCATGTAGCTTGATTTTCATCACCTAAAATATTTTGTAAAAAACTTTATATAAAACATATACATGCATTTATAATATAAATTTTATATTTATTTATTTATTTATTTATTTATTTTAAAGTGTTAGAATACAGAGGCACCCAACCAAGACCTGTATGGTCAAAGACCGGCGAGTTGGTTCTTGGCGGGGGCCGTAGTTAAAAGTATACACAAAATAAATACAAATAATTCGCTTAGTAAATAATATGTTACTTAAAATTATAAAAATTGATCCACGAATTGTAAAGAAGTGTGGTGGGTAGTGGTTGAGCTAAGTGAATGATGTAGGTTTGATGGTTAAAGGTTAGGTATTGGATCGATTGATTTAAGGGATAGTCTTATATTTCTTTAAAGGCGTTTGGGGAGCGGGCGTCACGCAAGACGGCCCACCGTTTTATTCCGGCATGGGAAATGCAATTACTTTGGTAATCGCGTCGGGCGAATGGGCGTCTTATTGAAGGGGCAGATCTGGTGGAATAAGGGTGGAGTTCGTGTTGAAATTGTAATATGGGAGGATTAGCTACTTTTAAGATATCGTTTATTATCTTAAATGTAAATGATAATAGTTGCTGGATATAGATTTGATGGATTGTTAATATTCTAAAATGCTTAAAGTACTGAGTTACCGAATTTGTGGTAGGGAGTTTTAATAATATTCTGAGAAATCTTTTTTGAAGGCGGAGGATTCTGGTTAAATTGGAGTTAGATGTTGAGCCCCAGAATTGAATTCCATAGCATAGCGAAGAGTGAATTAGCGTATTATATAGCAGTAATAATATTTCGGAGGGGAGGTATTGATGTTGGGAAATTATTCCTTTTTTTTTACGGAGAGTTTTAGATAGTTCATTTATATGATTGTTCCATGAATGGTCGGGTGATATGTGTAATCCTAAGTATTTGAAAGTATTTAAGCTAGATATAGGGTTTGAGTTAAAGTGAATAATCAATTCATGTGGGTCGAATTGTTTGTTTCTTTGTGTAAAGGTCATGTATTTGGTTTTATTAGTGTTAAGGGATAACTGATTTATTTGTATCCAGTTGTTTAAACTGGATAATGAACAGTTGATAGTATTTTGGAGATTTGAAATCGAGACATCTGAGTAAGAAAGGGTTACACCGTCGGCATAAAGGATTGTAAAAGTGGGTTTGAGTGTGAGCGCCAGGTCGTTTATAAAAAGGTTAAAAAGTAGCGGAGATAATATGGAGCCTTGAGGTACTCCGTGGTTGCGGGTTAGAGTTGAGGAAGTTATATTACCAATGGTTAATGTATATTTTCGATCAGATAGGAAATCTATTAACCAATTTAAAGGTGGTCCTCGGATGTTGTAGAAATTAGTAAGTTTGTATAATAAAATATGTAACGGGATAGAATCAAAGGCCTTTGAGAAATCCAAAAATATAGAAACTACTAATTTTTTATCGGCCATATTCATAGTTATGTATTCAAACAGTTCATAACAAGCAGTATCTATGCCGTGTTTTTGGGAGAATCCATGTTGCGCTGGAAAAATTAAGCTATAGTTGAATACGTAGTTAGATAAACGAATAAAATAAAGTTTCTCAAAGATTTTTGAAAAGACAGAGACGATTGAGATCTGTCTATAGTTACCATATTTTAACGAACTGCCTTTTTTGAAGATTGGGAAAATCTTGGCTTGACGCAGGCATTTAGGAAAGGTACCATTAGCTATTGAGATATTGAAAATGTGGGTAAGAGGAAAGAGCATACTAGAGGCAACAGTAATTATAATATCTGCTCGAAATCCTAAAGGATCAGTTGTGGTAGAGGGTTTTAGCTGATGTATAATTTTTGCTATTTCTTCTGGAGAGGCTGGATAGATAAAAAATGAAGGAGTTATAGGAGGAGCAATAAAAGGGTAATGTAGTTTAGAGTTGGGCGTATTTGGTGGAGATGGTAGTAAAGTTTCTAAAAACTCCGTTACTGAGGTGGGATTGATGTCAGATGGGTTGGAGAACGGTATAGAAGACGGGGAAGGACCATGTATTAACTGACTTATTGCTCTCCATTTGTGTTTTGTATTTGTGATTTTTTGAAAGAAACGTGCATAGAAGATTCGTTTGGTGGATTTAATGATATTTCGAGTATAATTTGAAAATGATTGAAATTTATCTTTAGTTCGTTGACATGGTTTGCGGCGGAATTTTTGATACACAGTGTTCTTGTGTGAAATTAGGCTGAATATATAAGTATTCATCCAGAGTTTGCAAAAGGGTTGTTTGGTTTTAGGTGTGGAGAAAAGATAAGCCGTAAGTAACGATTGAGTCCCAAATTGATCTGCGTGAGGAACTTTTCCATTAAGGTATCGGTATCGAATTCGTTATTGAATATTCCTGGAGAGTCAGTCAGCTCAAGAAAAGAATGGAAAATTGCTAATCTGGGGAGTGTAACTAATCAATTTTTTGTAGGAGGAAGTGGCGGTGTGGTTGTAGTAAATGGAGCTGATAAAAGAAAAATAGGAAAATGATCTGATATTGCTAGGTCAATAGGTCCACCGAGGTAATTATCTGAGGTGTCAGCAAAACATTGATCGATGGCTGAATAAATTTTATAAGCAATGGTATAATGGCTGTAAGAGGGAATTTCTTGGGTCGGTCCGGAGCAGTGCATCAAGTCCAGAAGACTTTCTAGATTAGGGGATGGTTTGGAGAAATCGAGATTAAAGTCTCCCATAATAAATAATTTTTTAGTTTGTGGTCTGAGCACAAGTAACAGTGAGGAGGTATAATTTAGGAAATTAGAGAACTGACCAGATGGAGGACGATTTTTTACACTGATAATAAAATTATTGTTAACTGTAAGGGTTAATATCTCATAATCAGGTGTAATTTCAGTATATTCAGGGTGAACAACAGAGTGGAATGAATTTGAAATAAAGAGTGTAATACATTCACCTTTCTTACAATTGCGATGGAGTGCGTTTGAAGTGTATCCATCGATAGTAGGGATCTCAAGAGTGGTATTAGTCCAAGTCTCTGTTAAGGCTATGACGTGTGGGGGAATTTTGAGTAAGTTAAGGGATAAGAGAAAGGGGGTAAAATTTGCCTTAATGCTGCGGATGTTTAGACAATAAAAAATAAGGGGTGTTTAGAGGGGTCTGGGTAATGGTTAGTTGAAAGGGTATTGAAGTCATCAGGTGAGATTGGATTGATAAAAGTTAACATTGATATATAATTTGTATGAAAGAGTAGAAATGGTATCTTAAAAATACTGAATAATGTTGAAGCAAATTACAGAGTATTAATTAACAATTTGGAAGTTTTCGTCATTATCTTTCCATTTCGAGACCATACGTTACGGGAACCAAACTTAGTTTTAGCGGCCATTAGGAGACAAAAACGGTTTGGAGTAAGATCTTGCTATGCCAATCGACGTGCCTCAACTTATTACGGTTTTTTAGAATCAGATCCTTCTTTATGATGGATGAAAGTTGCAGTATTACCGTGCGTGGCTTATTTGATATACGAGAATTAATTCGGTGAATTGCATTAACATCAGAACAAGATAATTGGACGTTTAACTTAGATGTAAAAAGCTCACAGCATTTATCTAACAAATTCTCTGAAGGTTCTTCAGGAAGATTACAAAGCCTAATGTTGGTGCGACGGGTATATTGCTCAATGTCATCTATCTGATGCTTCAGAAAATCTGTTTGGGAATTAGCGTTGAGAAAAGAGGGGAGACCTGAGTGATTGTCGATTTCAGTTAGTCGTGATTCCGTTGCTGTGATGAGGTCTTTGAGGTCTAGTTTTTTGGTGATTTTTTGCAATATCAGTTCAGCTAAGTTATCTAATGCATCAGTGTTTGAGAGGAAATTAATTATACCTCGTTCGATTGAGGCTTCAATGGAATCGTTTGACACCTTAACAGGAGAGTCTGAAGGAGTCTTACGAGTAGATGGCTTCCTTATCTGCGCAGGATTTTTATCTTCTCTGAGCGGCATGATAAATGGAGGGCACGATGAGGTAAGTAATAGTATTCAGTAAATATTAATTATAGAAACATTAGTCTTAGATTGATACCTTTTCAATAGGATGGTATTCTAGTTGCAAATTTCGGCTTTCATGATATAGGAATTAAAATACGCAACAGGTTTTTAACTAAACCGGAGGTCAAGGCGGGCGATTATTATGAGACAATGCTAACAATTATATTATTAATGTTTTATACAATAAGCATATGAGAATCTAAACAACAGACTTGTTGATTGTTTGACAAAATGATTTCTTATTCCTATCCAAATTTATGAAGTATCAACTTGAAATTACTTTAGAACGGGAAGGATCTTAACTCACAACGTTCTGGAAAAAGGTGAGAACGAGGCTCACAAAGTATTAAAGCTGGGCAATAGGAATAATCGATAACGTATGTTAAAAATATCGTAAACTCACCGACAGTCAGCAGGTAAGGAGCGAGTTGCCTGTTGCGTGTATATAATTGTATAGTTAATTATTTATATTGGAACGAATAAAAAAAAACTTATCATGACATGGAGAAAGCTAGTTAGCAAATTCTTTTTCCCTTTCCCAGTCTTTTTTATTGCGTTTGAGTATTTGGCCCATTTACCAATGATGCCGACGTTTTACCAATCCAAATGATAACTTCTTTACAATAAGAGTTTTATGATTTAGAATGACGGTGACAATCGACAATCGAACAGTGAAGTGTACATTCGTTAGGATGGGACGAAAGCAGCGCTTTCACAAAGCTCATCTAACCAGAATAAACTCCAAAGGAAATGCACTGAGGTAGTCAAGAAGCCTAACCAACCCAAGCGGTCTTCCATAT
>JAHWFO010013641.1:189597-232502 GCA_023313115.1 Rhysida immarginata
TCGCCCATTAAAACGTTTGTGGACAAGAGGTTTCGTTTTTTGCATCATGTCTTTATCCACAGTATATTCCCACTTTTCAAAGTAAGTAGTGTTTAAAAACTATTTCCTCTTCTAATAGTGTGGAGTCTATGGATATAATAGAAAATAGTGACTGTTCGACAAACGGTGGCTATAAGAAAAGTCACTCTGACAGAACCGATGAAGAAGTGGATGACAGTCCCTAGATTGGTGTCACTAATAAAAAAATTCAGAAAAGGCATGAGGATCGATAACCAAATGACCGTCTCCAGAGTAAACGAAGAAGTCGTCAGCGCGTCTAGAATGAGGAATCCGAAGAATGGACAGGATCGTTAGGCTAAAGAAGACCATAGGATCACGAAGAGGAAAAGGTATGTCCCGCCGATTATCGTGCGGACTCATGGCATCCCGTTTAAGACGATTCTAACTGAGCTCGAGAAGCATGTTACAGTGGAAAAGATTACTGTTCATACGGACAGAGCTGAAACCGTCAAAGTTAAATGTGAAGACGAAGAAACTCACAACAGGTTACATCCTGGAATTAAGTCTGATAATATTTTAAAAATTTAGCATCATCAACTGAAGTTGGAGAAGGTCTTGAAATACTTGATTCGTAATGTGGATGTTACGTATAACCTCGATGACTTCCAAGAAGACCTAAAAAGAGCCAACTGCGTCCCGAAAAAAGTGATTCGATTGAGGAAAACCAAAGGATCCATTGATATGCCGATGGTTTTGGTTCTGCTTCCGAACACCGAACACAACCAGTCATTGAAGAACATTACACATATTGGGCCGCTGGCAGTGCTAGTGGCGGACTTTCAAGGGAACAAGAAGCCACTACAGTGATACAACTGCCTGCGCTTCGGACACGTATCCATGGGCTGCACGGAAGTTCCTCGTTCTAACAAATGCACATAGGAGCACCAGTCAAGAGATTGCCTCAAGATTAAAGAACAAGACCCCCCAAAGTGTGTCAGTGTGGTGAACAGCACACTTCAAGCTACACGAAATGTTTTAAATACCCCCAGGTTCAAAGGATGCCTAGTTCTAAAGTGACAGCAGCCAAATCCTATGCTGCTGCTGTGTCTAAACTGGAAGATAAAGGCCTCAACATCAATGACCTACCAGGTATGTATAAGCAATTAGGACTATCTTTCATCTGTTTTCTAATCTAGGCAAAAGTTACCCACAGTTGAGTGGGCTCCTTACGACCAAATAATTTTTAGTATGGCTGCACAACCTTCTACTGTAATCAATAAAGGTTAACTTCGGTGCGTGATATGGAACGCTAGGAGGATCCCCCGAAAGCGATTCGAGTTTCACAATTTTCTAATAAAGCAAGAAATCCACTATGCTTTCCTCTGAGAAACGCTCCTCAAACCAAACCAAGACTTCAAGCTACGTGGCTATTGTGTGTACGTAAGGATCGAATGGCTTTAAATGCTGCAAGATGTGCTTCTGGGGGCGCTGCGATCATCATTAAGAAGGGAATTCAACACCAAGAAATAGTATCCAAGTCTTATGCAGGTATGGAATCGGCCTCTATCATTATCAATGACGTCTCCTGTGGTGAAGTGAAGTTCGTGGCACTCTACAATTCACCTAAACATTATCTTGACATTTGCGAGCTTGATGAACTCTTCAGTGGTGACATTCCAGGCGTCCTGGCTGGTGACCTAAATGCCAAACACCCAAGCTGGAACTCCAGAACGCAGAATTACAACGGAATGATATTCTATAAGTACATACAAGGTAGAGATGATATCATCGCTGCTGGACCTGTGGAGGACACCTACTACTGCGAGCACTCCCCTAGTAGTGACTTTTTGGACATCTCGCTCTTGAAGGGTTTCTTCAAACCGTACAATATCTTCACGATTGATGACCTTTCTTCTGTGGTGTTGAAATTTGAAATGTTGACATAAATTTCCGAGAGGAACTCATACATCATGAAGACTAGAAGCTCGACAAAGATATTCTTAAGGACTATGTCTGCCACCCAGACGTTGCGTACTGTACGGAGGACATAGATCAACGTGTTGAAGACATCACCAGATGTATTAACAGTGTCATAGAAGCTAGTCACTATCCATCAGAAAATATACTTCCTCATCGAATCCATCTCACTCCTGGAATCCAGCGCCTAATTGCTGAAAGAAACAAGATATGTAGACTATGGCAATGCTATCCTGAACCTTGGCTCAAAACCAAGTACAACAGGCTAGTGCGAAGACCACCTTTGGGACGCAACAGCACCCTCAGCATCGATAATAAGTTACTTCTGTACAAGTCCATTATTCGGACCAAACTCCTCTGTGGCATGCCTGTGTGGGCGACTATCTGTAGAAGCAGATGGAGTTAGCTGCAGTCATTCCAGAACGTTACCTTGAGGACCATTGCCCAGCTTGACAGAAGGACTGTGAAAAACCAATCCATCCACTCAGATTTAGACATGGTCCACATAGGAAAGTTCATACAGGATCTCCTTTTGATTATGTTGTAGAAGATGATTCCTGACAATGCCCTAGTGACTGAATACTGAAGAACTCAATGGATATGATATCAACTTTGAAGACATCAGCGACGTCTCTCTCCCGGACTACTGGAAGATGTGTTAATCTTCTTTCTCCTTGTTTTTTATTTCGTTTGTATTTTGTTTCTGACAATCGTCAATCTTATTTTCTTTTTTGTATAATATGGAAGACTGCTTGAGTTGGTTAGGCTTCTTGACTACCTCAGTTTATTTCGTTTGGAATTTATTCTGGTTCCATGAGCTTTGTGAAAGCGCTGCTTTCGTCCCATCTGAAAAAAGGAACACTTCAATGTTCGATTGTCGATTGTCTGTAAAATCACTCACTGATGAAGGAATTATGATCCGAAATGTACATCTGAGTTAATAAAAATATCTTTGTGGATTTGTGTTTTTCTTTTATTCCGATATTGTATATTGGTGTCCACAGTTTCCGGCTATATTGTTTTATTTAAAAATGGTTGTTAAAAATATACACAATCAAAAAATATGAATTCAAGTACTCACAGTGTCTCGCATAAGTATTAGTACAAAAATGAATAAATTACTGAATGGAGCAGTAGTACAGCCATGGCATCTCGCGATGCACAGTTAACTCAACAGCCGAGATGCATGGCTCTGACCAAGATAATTAGTTGCGAGGGAAAATCGCTACACGGGACAGGAGCTCGCGCCACGCGAGTTCAAAAAAAGAATATTTACGACAACAATGGTCCGTGTGTTGCAATAATGAATTACTTAAACCTAAATACAAATTATCAATAACAATAACATTTGGAATAATAAAAAATATCATCCACCAGGAGATTTAATGAAAAACATTAGTTTCTTCACTAGCACTAAATTGCGATTTCCCGAACACAGGCGAATGTGAAACTGTTGCTCTTCTTATTATCTGATAATTTTTACTAGGTTTTGTTGTGTCGGCAGTCAACAAGTGGTGATTGTTGAGCTGCAGACACATAAATCTTCGTGACAATGTCACCAGGCATTGTTCAGCTGGTATTGTTGGGAACGATGCTGTTGCTCGACGTGGGACTAAGGCCTGGGTCACACTAGCGTAAAACGCCACGTAAATACGCCGACGTAACGACGTCGCCAAGCGCGGCGCCGTGCTATTTACGGGAAGTGACATCACTGGCGTTGTTTCGTCGGCGTATTTACGTGGCGTTTTACGCCAGTGTGACCCATGCCTTAGTCGAAATTTTGCCTCCTCCACCACGAAACGAGCTCTGTTCGCTAGCAAACTTTCGTTGGCAACTCGGCTCCTATGCCACCTATCCGCACGCGCATTGGACAGTTTCCTATTCCAGTTTGTCGTCAGTCGGCTGTGTTACATGTATAGCGAACAAGCAGTCGTTATGGTCAGTCGTCAAGCGTCAGTTCCAGTATTCACCAGGTATTAAGGTAAATGTTTTCTCCATTCTATTAAATAATTCGCGAAATCACGGAAAAACCAATAAAACTAAATGACATAAAAAAAAACGTATAGAGAAATGCAAATTAAATTAAAATCTTAATTTGGAAACTTTATCACTGCAAAGCGAATTGAAGATGCGAATAGAAGAACAATAAGTAACGACTGCTGTAGAAGTATAAATTGTGTTGGAAAAAAAAAGAATTTCTTACCTACTAATCACCTTTGCAAACCACTACCATGACTACTAACAAAAATTTGAACTTATATCACTTAAAAAAAATGTTTTACTTAAAACAAATGTATACTCTCAACTAATAAATAGATTTTTTGACACTCAAATTTGAAGACTGATTCTGTTAACTACGAATTTATCGGGGATTCTAACCTTTTTAAAAAAAGAAAACCTTTACATTTACTTAAAACAATTTCTCCAAACTTAATTTACATATAGTTTAACTTTTGGGAATTTCAACAAAAAAAGAAAGGCACTTTTTTTACTTTTATGCCACTCATCTCAAACGCATCATAGTAGAAACGAATTGAAAGCAACTATGGCTCATACAATGATTATAAGCAACTTTGCTTTGATGTACCAAGAAGACCAATCAGCACACCAGGAAACCATAAATTAAACGTATTTGATTTAAAAAATTCAGACTGCTACGAAAGAGGAGAAAATGAACTGACAAAATTTCTGTGACATTTTCGAATTGAGTCACTTTTTTCCCATTGTCTCGTTCATTATTTATTAAACAATTGTTCACCCGCTCCTATCAGTGCACAGTTCAGAAGGGTTTGAGAATGAATGAATTAACAATTTGTAAACAGGAAATTGTAGGTAAAGACATTCAGACATGCGTATGGTAATCAAGTGATGCCCAGTTCGAATGGCTTTCCTCGATCACCTTTTTTTTCTGATTCCAAAAAATTTTTAAGAACTGCCAAACTGAAGAAACAACGATAAACACCCAAACAATAGACTTTTTCGCGAAATTTCACTAACTTTTTAGTCTATTTCATAAAAATCTACAACAGCGAATAGAAAAAGCATTGTCAATTGCATAATAAGTAATAGAAAATCCCTCAGAGTAATGTACGACATACAAAAACTGAAAGAAATGTTTTCTTTTGCAATAAAACAACTTCTAAAGGACCTTTTTTAACTTTTAAAATAAAATCAACCTCATCAGATCACAGGAAGATTCGAAACGATTGCACTTATGACTCATGCGATGTTTAGAAGAAACAATTCTTTGCGTTGGTGTATGATGAAGAAAAATCAATGCGTGAGAAACACGAAAACAAACTAATTTGAATAAAAAGTTTCAGAATAAAAAACAAACTGGTGAGGAAATGAGTTGACATAATTTCAGTGATAATTTCCGAATTGATTCAAATTGAATCCCGTTGTCTCGAAGAAAAACTTATTAAATTATTTCTCACCCACCCTGCGAGTCCAGAGTCCATAAAGGGTTAAGAATGAAAATATCTACGAATTGTAAACAGGCCGGCTGGCAAACTGCGTTCAGAGACGGGTTTATTAATCAAAAAGACCCGCGTTCGAACGTGTTTGCGACCAGCCTTTTTATTTTTTCAATTTTAAGCAAATTTGAAGGAAATTTCGTGGTGAAGAAACAAATAAAACAAACGAGACAAAAGACTTTTTTGTTTCATTTTCACTTAGATTTTATTACATTTCCTTGTAATCAACTAGATCGTATGAAATGACATTGTCAATGGAATGAAAGAATGTGGAAAATCCAGAGCAATTATGAAACCGTGTGTCGATGTGCGAATCACCATTAAAGAGAGTCAAAAAGAAGAAGTTTGCATATACGCATTTGGGTGCTCAGGTATCCATAAAGGAATTACTTTGTTCATTTCTGTAGGAGAGAGAGAGAAAGAAAAAAAAAACAAAATGATTACGTTATTTCTTAACAAGAAACTAATTGCTTCGTTTAAGGAAGAAAAACAAAAGAAATCTTTCCATACTTTCAAACTTATTCTTGTTTATACAACAGCGAGTACGGGCGAAAAGAGACTGGAAGAATGAACGTGTGGCTTCCATCACCAATACAACTCGTTTAATTTATTTATTTTGAAAGAAAAAATTTATAATAAAAACTATAAATCGTTTCACATAAAATAAAGAGACAACAAGCGCGACCAAACATTTAAAAAGAGCAGACGACGGACAGGATTCAAAACCCAAAACCGAACCTTAAAAGAAAAACAAAAAAAAAATCACTTATATTAGCTTTGAATCCAAGCGTTTTCGATTTCAAGACGTTGGTTTCATTTTCACGAAGTTGGTGCGCCATCCGATGATGAAACGGAGAACTAAACGACAGAAATGGCGCGAAATGCGTCACACGTCCGGATGGGGGGGGTGACGTCACGAGTCACGTGACCGGCTGTGACGACACAAACTGCGGACGTGACGTCACAAAATGACGAACACCTGACCTGATCGCACCAATCAGACGGGATTAGCAAGTGGACCGGAAACGACACCATCTTGGAGCAGAAAACAGTTGCAGGGAGGTAAAAAACCACACTACTTGGATGGCAAAATATATACGAGGGTAAGTCAGTAAGCTTTAGAAATAGAACAAATGGATATAGAAATGAAACAAATACGAGTACTGATTTGAAAACTACTTTTATTTCTCTGCATAATCTCCATGTACAATGAGGCACTTGTCCCATCGTTTCACAAGCCCCTCAAAACTAGTAAGATAAAATTGTTTGGGCTGCTGCCTGAACCAGGCGGTGACTTCTTTTTGAAGAATTCATCGTCGCTTCGATTAAGAGGACCAAACAGCTTCATCGTTGGGAAAGTGTTCACCTCAAAAATGATGTTAAGAGGGCCGAACAAATGGAAATCGCTTGGATCAAGATCAGGGCTACACGGAGGATGCTCGAGGACTTTCCACTTGAACTTTCTCAGCATCTCATTTGTATTTTGGCAGTAAGAGGATGTTCAGTCTTCTGGGATTACAACGGCATATTGCTTCACAGACTTTGCTCCTCTTTGTTCGTTCCTCTTAAACATCTTTCGGCCAACGATGAAACTGTACAAAAGGAAGTCACCGCCTGGTTCAGACAGCAGTCCAAAGAATTTTCTTATTGATTTTGTGGGGCTTGTGAAACGATGGCACAAGTGCCTCAATATATAGGGAGATTATGCGGAGAAATAAAAGTATTTTCAAATCAGTATTCATATTTGTTTCGTTTCTATATCCGTTTTGTAACTTAGTTACTGACTTCCCCTCGTATTTGTTATTATATTCATTTTTTATGTTATCACCCCTGTTGCTGGATAGAAAATACCAATGCAGTTGAAAGTGCTGTGTTGACCTTCTGTTACACAATTAGGTGAAAGGGACAAAATTGCATGGAATGGTAATCCCAATGAATCTGTCGTTAAAGGGTCGGCATTGAAGACGAAATTTTATGGGCGGCATTGAAGACGCTTAATATTATTTTACTCTTATAATATGGACGGCATTGAAGACGAAATTTTATGGGAGCAAGAAGAGGAAAAATCGTTTTAAGTGATGAAGAAAGTGAATTACAAAATTAAATTTTATTTTTTTTATATTAATTTTCATTTTTGTAATTAACAAATTCTCTTTTGAAATGTATGTGATGCGTATCACTTGATTACATTTGCTCTATATACCGTGGCTTAGCCAAGTTTATTCATTGAAAAGGGAAAAAATCACATCGATTAAAAATATTATCTTCTGTATATTGAAATAAATAGAGTTTGGTATAAATTTGAAATTTTTTTCCAAAGAAAGTTACCAAAAAAAGGGGTCAGTTTAAATTCGACATTTGGCATCTATTCAGGTAAATACGATAATTAAGATGCAACTCAAAATGATAGGTCCACCCAAAAACTCTCAGTTAAAGTATTTTATTACCCCAAAAACAGTTGATTAACATACAAAACTAAAAACATATAATCAATAAACACTCAATTACCTTAAAAAAACATCATTGTTTCCATTTTTAAACAACTAATACTAAAGAAGACCAAACATTGATTTTGCGTGGCTCAAAAAGATAGATCCACTAAACTTATTAGCCTGTGTGTCCTCCATTTGTGGAAATGACTAAAAATTCTACCAGTAAGTAAAAGAACTAATATTTCCAGTTTTTCTTTTCAATAATCCCACTTTTCACAGATTGCTTGCTTTAGATCTTCAGTGGTGTTATACTGTTTACCTGCTTCATACACTGTTCGTGCTAAGACATTCCAGAGATTTTCTATGGGATTCAGATCAGAGGAATATGCCGGACAATCCATAACTCGAACCCCATTTTGCCAAGAGCCACTTATATGTTGACCTTGCAGTGTGTGGTGGGGCATTTTCCTGCTGAGACATCCAAAATGGCCCACCCAATTCTTCTGCAACTGAAAGTAGGTTCTCCTCTAGCATTTCCTGGTATTTCCTCAGGCATTTTTACGTCCATTAACAAACACAACTGTGGAATTTCCTTGCCAGCTAAATGCAGCCCACACAAGTATTGACCCACCACCTCGTTCTCACTTAGACTATATTTCTTCTTCTTCCCAATAACACTACCAACCAGCTGAGCCATCCAGGCTAATTTTTTCTCTTGCACAACATGTGTTGTCAAGCACACATTCCTTTTTTCTTTGTGGCTTGGTTTTAACACAGGACCACTTTTTCTTTTCTTGTATTTGGGGTCATCCACAAATTACGTCATCCATCCTAGGGGGGGTTCGTGGAATGCTCATGGAGAATGACAGGGGGGGGGTTGGAGGTCTCTGCCCAAAATGACATTAATCACTAATCAATTTAAACTAAACAGGTGGTGGCCTTACAGTATAACAGAGGGACATCAGGAGTTCCAACTAGTTTCACCATTTATTCCCGGCTTTGTCAAGGATATACAGCAAGAGGCATGAAAGCCTTTATATATACAAAAGAGTGGTACAAGTAAATAAATATAAGAACCAATAGGATATACAGCAAGGGGGTCAATGAGTTCAAAAAGGATATAATGACCAGTAGAATAAAATAGAATAAATACAAAAATTTTGAAAAATACAAAAAAGAAATTGTACAGAGATGGTGAGCGTTTAACGCGGACTGAAGACAAGAGGATTTACATAGAAACAACAAAATAAAATAAAAGGGTAAGAAATTTACAAAATGCAGAAGAAACATAAAATAAAGAAAAGATAATGAGAGAAATTCATAGTAGACCAGATAAAGAACTAAGTATTGCATACACATTAAAGTCTGTCTGGCAATTGAGAAGCAAGTGGGGAGTGGACCTCTTGGCCTTGAATATTTCGATCACGTCGAGAGTAGCAAATTTTTTCTAGTTTATTGCAGAAGTGCAAGACAGACATAACCTCTTCTTGTGTCTTCAAAGTATGTCCGGAATCTGCAAGATGGTTTGCATAGTGGGAGACACGGTCCCGTTTCTTATACGAGTCAAGGTGTTCTTTGAATCGCAATGCAAGATTGCGGGTCGATAATCCCACATAGAACATATCGCAAAACGCACAATTCAGGCGATAAACTCTGGACTGGGAATATTTGTCGAAGGTGATGGTGGTGGGCGGGTTCAGGGTGCGAGCAGCTGGGTTGGGAGTACGAAATGATATTCGGAAGCCGAGGGACGATAAGAAATCGGAAAGCTGGGAAAAATTAGGTCCCAGATATAGTAAGGACGTCCGTTTTTTACTATGGGGCGAATCAGGAGGGGCTCTCTGAGGTGGTGAACGTCGGGGAACGTGGAGATCGAATATCCAGGTGGGTGAGGTGTCAGATTATGCACAGTTCTGAATATCTGGATAAGGGGCAGAGGGGGAGCTTCAGGGCACGGTCGATTAGGAATCTTAGTGAGGCTTGTGTGTGGGTGGGGGGGGGGGGGTGAGAAAGAATGGTGTATTAAGTTGCAGGATGTGGTCGGTTTACGGAAGACAGAAAAGTAGAAGCGGTTAGTGTTGGGGTTGTTGGTGATGAGGATATCAAGGAAAGGGATGGACCGGTTAGTTTCTAGTTCAAAAGTGAATTGGATATGTGGAGAAAAGGAGTTAAAGGTGTTAACAATATTAGTGGGGTTAGTGGATCGGGAGTCAAAAAGGATGAGGATGTCATCGACATAACGGAAATATGCGATGACGGAGGAATTATTGAGGAGGGGGTGACGTGTGTTAATTCCAGGTGCTGTAGGAAAACCTCAGACAGAAAACTGCTGAGTGGGAATCCCATTCCTAGCCCTGTGGGTTGGGAATAGTAAGAGTTGTTAAAGGAGAAGCAGCTCTGTGAGGAAATTAAAGAGTGGATAGCAAGTAGGTCAATAGAATCGGGTTCAGGAAAAGACTTATTACGTAACAGACGCTCAAGGGTAGAAAGGGTGGGGGTGACGGGGACGTTAGTGTACAAGTTGGTGATGTCAAGGGGCATAAGGGAGATGTGCTCATCAGTGTTGAAGGAAGAAAGGGTTTCAGTAAGGATGCATACGTTGTAAATATTAGTAAGGAATTTCAGGTTAAAGAGGAAGTGGAAAGACTTTTGGCAACGAGGTGGGCAGGAGCAGGGGAAGAGTTCACGATGGGATATTAGTTTGTAAGAAGAATCGTCTCAACCAGGAGATATTCCGCCTGCACCTCCACATTTCATCCATCATATCTGATGTTCTGATGCCTCTCTTCGAGGATGGTGAAGTTAGGCTGCAATCCTTCAAAGAACGCTGTGCAAGAAGCTAGACGACCTCCGACGCCCGCGTCCAACACGTTCACATCCTCCTGAAGGTGATTTTGTGTTTCACGCCAATGTCATTAACCTAACTTCATTCCAGGTGTCCGACTACAAACAGCGACTCCTCGACAAAGGCCTCAAGCACGTTGTCTATAGGAAGCCAACACGATCCGACTTACACAATGTAATCTCAGATGTAGAGCATGCCATCAACCTACAACTCTAGACTGACCATCCTCAAGCGGGAGCCATCGGTGGACATTTGACAAACAAGTCTTTCAAAGAAGCATCTGCGTCTAGACCACCCCGTGAACTATTCACTGATGCTGCTGCCTGCCACCTTGAAGACGAAGTTACAAGATTCAGATGCCCTCGTCGTCAAAGCCGATAAAGGTAATGTGTCGGTTATCATTTACCATTCTACATACATTGATAAAGTTAATGATTTCATCGCCGCCAACAATTTTGTCACCCTCCCATCCGACCCCACCTCTAAATACCACAAATCTATTATTTCCGTCATCAACAAATACCCACGCTTCAGATACCTCCGAAGCCTCATCCCCCTAACCCTCGCCCACCCAACTTTAACGCCCTAGGCAAGATGCTAACATGCCTATACGTCCCGTTGTGAACCATTCCCCTGCTCTTGCCCATCTCGTCACCAAAAGCCTTTCCAGCTTCCTCTTTAACCTGAAAATCTTTCCTAATACTTACAACGTATGCAACTCCCTCACCCTTACTGAGTCCCTTCCATCCCTCAACACTGATGAGCACCTTTCCCTTATGTCCTTTGAAATCCCCAACTTGTACACTAACGTCCCCGTCAGACCCACCCTTTCTACCCTTGAGCGTCTGTTACGTACTAAGTGTTTCCCTAAACCCGATTCTATTGACCTACTAGGTATCTTCTCTGTAATTTCCTCACAGAACTACGTCTGCTATAACAACTCTTACTGTTCCCAACGCACAGGGCTAGGAATGGGATTCCCACTCAGCAGTTTTCTGTCTGAGGTTTTCCTACAACACCTGGAATTAACACACATCACCCCCCCCCCTCAATATTTCCTCCGTCATCGCATATTTCCGATATGACGATGACATCCTCATCCTTTTTGACTCCCGATCCACTAACCCCACTAATATTGTTAACACCTTTAACTCCTTTTCTCCACATATCCAATTCACTTTTGAACTGGAAACTAACTGGTTCATCCCTTTCCTTGATATCCTCATCACCAACAACCCCAACATTAACCGCTTCTCCTTTTCTGTCTTCCGTAAACCGACCACATCCTCCAACTTAATACACCATTCTTCCTCACACCCCCCCCCCCACCCACAAACAAACCTCACTAAGGTTCCTAATCGATCGTGCCCTGAAGCTCCCCCTCTGCCCCTATCCAGATCTTCAGAACTCCGCATAATCCGAAACCTCACCCACTCCAATGGATAGGACCTCCACGTTCTCCCGCATCCTTCACCGCCGCAGACGGACCCTTCTCTCCCCACCCCCTCCTGATTCGCCCCATAATTAAAAAAAAATACATCCTTACTGTATCTGGGAACTAATTTCTCCCAGCTTTCCGATTTCTTATCGTTCCTCGGCCTCCGAAGATCATTTTGTACTCCCACCCCAGCTGCCCGCACAGTGAACCCACCCACCTCCATTACCTCCGACAAATATTCCCAGTTCGGAGTTTATCGTCTGAATTATGCATTTTGCGATATGTTCTATGTGGGATTATCAACCCGCAACCATGCATTGCGATTCAAAGAACACTTTGACTCATATAAGAAACGGGACCGTGTCTCCCACTATGCAAACCATCTCGCAGATTCCGGACATACTTTGAAGACACAAGAAGAGGTTATGTCTGTCTTGCACATCTGCAATTGACAGAAAAAATTGCTACCCTTGAAATAATCAAGCCCAAGAGGTCCACTCCCCACTTGCTTCTCAATTGCCAGACGGACTTTAATGTGTCAGCAATACTTAGTTCTTTAACTGATCTACTATGAATTTCTCTCGTTAACTTTTCTTTATTTTATGTTTCTTCTGCATTTTGTAAATTTCTTAACTTTTTATTTTATTTTGTTGTTTTTATGTAAATCCTCTTGTGATCGGACAACTGGATATGTTCTCTTTTCGATCCGCGTTAAACACGCACCATCTCTGTACAATTTCTTTTTTGTATTTTTCAAAATGTTTGTGTTTATTCTATTTTATTTTACTGGTCATTACATCGTTTTTGAACTCATTGGCCCCCTTGCTTTATATCCTACTGGTTCTTATATTTATTTACGCTCATTGTACCACTGTTTTGTATATATAAAGGCTTGCATGCCTCTTGCTGTATATCCTTGACAAATCCGGGAATAAATGGCGAAACTAGTTGGAACTCCTGATGTCCCTCTGTTATAATGTAAGGCCACCACCTGTTTGGTTTAAATTGATTAGTGATTACTGTCATTTTCGGCAGAGCCCTCCAACCCCCCCCCTCCTCGTCATTCTCCGTCAGGATTTCGCAAAATCCCCCTCCCCCCTTGGATGGATGTCGTAATTTGCGGACGACCCCAGCACAGCACACATTAAGCTACACAAAATGTCCAAAATACCCCCAGGTTCAAAGGATGCCTAGTTCTAAAGTGACAGCAGGCAAATCCTTTGTTGCCGCTGTGTCTTCACCTGAAGATAAAGGCCTCAACATCAACGACCTACGAGGTATGTATAAGCCATTAGGACGTATTTTTCATCTGTTTTCTAATATAGGCAAAAGGTGCCCACAGTTGAGTGGGCTTCTTACGACCAACTAATTTTAGTATGGCTGCAGAAGGTTAAACTGTAATCAACAAAGGTGAACTTCGGTGCGTTATGTGGAACGCTAGGTGCATTCCCGAAGGCGTATCGATTTTCACAACTTTCTGATAAAGCAAAAAATCGACGTTGCTTTCCTCTGTGAAACTCACCTCAAACCAAACCAAGACTTCCAGCTACTTGGCTACTGTGTGTATTGTAAGGATCGAATGGCTTCAAATGCTGCAAGATGTGCATCTGGGGGCGCTGCGATCATCATTAACAAGGATATTCAACACCAAGAATTAGTATCCAAGTCTTATACAGGTATGGAATCGACCTCCATCATTATCAATGACTCTCCTGTGGTGAAGTGGAGTTCGTGGTGCTCTACAATTAACCTAAACATTATCTTGACATTTGCGAGCTTGATGAACTTTTCCGTGATGACACTCCAGTCGTCCTGGCTGGTGACCTAAATGCCAAACACCCAAGCTGGAACCTCAGAACGCAGAATTACAACGGCATGATTCTCTATAGGTACAAACAAGGTAGAGATGATATTATCGCTGGTGGACCTGTGGAGGACACCTACTACTGCGTCCACTCCCCAAGTAGTGACGTTTTGGACATCTCACTCTTGAAGAGTTTCTTCAAACCGTACAATATCTTCAAGATTGATGACCTTTCTTCCGACCACAAGCCTGTGGCGTTGAACTTTGACAAAGTTGACATAAATTTCCGAGAAGAACTAGTACATCATCAAGACTGGAAGCTCTACAAAGATATTCTTAAAGACTATAGCTGCCATCTCGATATTGCTTACTGGACAGAGGACAGTTGATGACATCACCAGATGTATTAACAGTGCCATAGAATCTAGTAAGTATCCATCAGAAATTAAACCTTCTCATGGAATCCAACTTACTCCTGGAATCCAACGCCTAATTGCTGAAAGAAACAGGACCCGTAGACTATGGCAATGCTATCGTCAAACTTGGCTCAAAACCAAGTACAACAGGCTAGTGCAAAGAGTCCAAGAGGATATAAAAGAGCTTCGCGACGCTAAATGGAATGAAAAACTCAAAAGCTTGTCGACTTGCGACAATTCCATTTGGAGTATGGTCAGAGATTTACAGAAGAAGAAGAATGATACGCTTCCTCCACTCCGTACACCACAAGGTGACTATGTGCAAACTGATCAGGACAAGGCCCAAGTCATTGCAGATTCACTGGAAATGCAGTTTGTTACTCTTACCAAAGATAAGCCCGAGAGTCAAATCATCTCTCACCGTGTGGAAGAAGGTATTGTCAACTTTGATGAAGTCCCGCAGCATTTAACGAAGAACAGCATCAAGGCTGGAGAGGTCGCCACCATCATAAGTAAACTGAAAAAGAAGTAGGCTCCAGGACGAGACAAGGTGAGTAATAACGCCCTTATAAATCTCCCGAAGAACTTTATTGCCTATCTCACTAATATCATTAATTTCTGCTGGAAATTTTCTTACTTCCCTGTGGCTTGGAAGCAATCTATTGTGTTGAGTATCCCCAAGCAGGGGCGAAATCCTGCAATTCCGGCGAGCTACCAACCTATTAGCCTGTTACCCTTGATGTCCAAAGTGTTGGAGAAAACGATTCTCGTCAGATTCCTAGACCACTGTCTAGCAAATGACCTTTTTCGGGAAGAACATTTTGGCTTTCGTGCTGCCCATTCTTGTTCGATGCAGATATGGAGGCTCATTGAACACCTGAGCACCCCCCTGAACCTCTCCATGTACTATGGGGTGGTATTTCTCGATCTCAGTAAAGCTTTCGACCAGCTGTGGATGAGCGCTTTGTCTACAAAATGATCTGAGATGGGTTCCCTGCCGATTTGATTTTGTTGGGGAAATCCTTTCTTGACGGCAGATCCTATCAAGCCAAAGTTGGAGAAAATCTTTCCCCGCCTCATTTGTAAAGGCCGGAGTTATCATTGACTCAAGACTCTCATGGAACCGGCATATGTCCTATGCTCTGAACAAAGCGAAGAGGGCTAAGTACAGTATCATAGCTCTCATGGGTCGCAACAGCACCCTCAGCATTGACAACAAGCTACTTCTGTACAAGTCGATTATCCGGACCATACTCCTGTATGGCATGCCTGCGTGGGCGACTATCTGTAAAACCAGATGGAGTGAACTACAGTCATTCCAGAATGTTACCCTGACGACCATTGCCCAGCTGGACAGAAGGACGGTAAAAAACCAATCCATCCACATGGATTTAAACATGGCCCATATTGGAAAGTTTATACAGAATCTTCTTTTGATTATGATACAGAAGATGAAGACTCACGACAATAAACTTGTGAATGGGATACTGAAGAACTCATTGAATATGAACTGGCATACGAAGTATCCTAAACCGAGGCACGTTCTTGACGTCAATTTTGAAGATATTAGCAACGTCTCTTTCCGGGACTACTCTAAGATGCGATAATCTTCTTTCTCCTTGTATTTTTTATTTCGTTTGTATTTTGTTTCTGACAATGGTCAATCTTATTTTTTTTGTATAATATGGAAGACAGCTTGCGTTGGATAGGCTTTTTGACTACCTCAGTGTATTTCATTTGGAGTTTATTCTGGTTAGATGAGCTTTGTGAAAGCGCTGCTTTCGTCCCAACCTAACAAATGTACACTTCACTGTTCGACTGTCGATTGTTATGCTGTATAATTGCATCTTAACTGCATCTGCCTGATAATTTCACCTGCCTTCATGTCTCTATCGTGGATGTGTGTCTCCATCGCGGATGTGTGTTAACCGCTCGCAGATGAGTTTCTTTTTGGAATTCTGGTCGTGATTTTGAAGTGCTCAGGTACAAAGTTGCTGATCCTGGTTTACTATTGAGAGTGCATCGGTGGGATCTCCAAGAGGACTAACAAGGTAGGACTTTTTAAGCCTTTTAAACTGTTTCGTTCTGAGTAGGTGCGTCCTTCTTAGGATGGCAAAACCCAGCACCACACCTGCTTCATGGTGACGTCAAGCGCTGCGTCGACGAAGTCCGCTAGCATTACTATTAAATATGCTGAAAGTAAGGTGTTACCTTGTGATGTAGCGTACAAAGATGCATGTAAGGATCCCAGATTTCTTGCTTTTGACTTCATTATATATGAACAGCTTGAGGCATTACGTTTCGAATTGAACAAAAAATATCTGGACTTGGAAACTAGGTTAGAATCGCTGACTAATGATATTAGTAGTGTAAATACAAATATTGATAGTTTTAGAGAGGGTGCAAAGCGTGCAAATTTAAAAACTACCAACAGCATTGCCAATCTTAGCAATGCTATCAAACAATTTATGGGCTCTCCCATTACGTCCGTTTCGCCCATGTTAGTGGATAATGCTGTTCCTCCATTCGACTGTAAAGAAGGTCCTACGAGTCTGGGCACGGTCAGCGACAGTAGCTCCTCATCAAGAACAAGCACAAAGAGGAGGCTTGATAATGACTCTGCTGACATTGATGGAGATGACTGGTGGACTGCACAGAATAAGAGGAACAACGGAGGTGTTATTATCGACAATATTGTCCATTTTTGATGTCAGCGAGCGCTAATGCCTCTGTAGCTTTTCGTGCTAACAAATCTAACCACAGTTCTTCCCATATTTATGTCACCCGTGAAAAGAGAGCAATATATATCCCACCAATCATCGTTCGTCACCATGGGAAGCCATTAAAGGAGATTTTGGAGGAGATCAAAAAGCACGTACCTCTAGGCTCACACAGGTCAGAAGGACACCATTAAATTCAAATGTCATGATGAGGAAACTCATAAAATTCTAGTGTCTGGAGTTAAGATCGGTGATATGCTAAAGATACAGCATCATCAGCTCAAGTCCGAAAAGTCGCTTAAATACGTTGTCTGAAATATTGATACTACTTATGACATTGAAGACTTCTGCGAAGACCTCAGAAAGGCAAATTACTTTCCCGAAAAAGCAATTAGGCTTAAAAAACGGAACTGTTGTTGATATGCCTTTAGTCTTGGTTCTACTACAAATACGGAACACAACAACTCCTTTTTGAGCTTGAAACATGTTGGTCCTCTGGCCGTTAATGTTGAAATTTTTAGACGCAACAAAAGACCCTTGCAGTGTTACAACTGTTTACGATTCGGTCACGTCTCTCAAGGTTGTATCGAATCGCCTCGATGTAACAAGTGCGCTGGCAACCACGAGTCGAGGGAATGTAGCAATGTTAAGGGTAAAGACCCCCTAAAAGTATTCGATATGATGGTCAGCACACTTCTAGTTACACTAAGTGTTCTAAATATCCCCATGTCAAAAGGCTCAAAAGCAACTAAGTGCTAGAAGGGGAAACCTATGCTTCGGTCGCATCCAGCATAATGAATCAGATATAGTTAATCCAAACCAGCTACGCACTATTTATAGATACTTGGGGAATTTGTTAAACCTAAACAAGGAAAGTGGTAAAGTAATGCCACAGGTCGCGTCTGAGAAATCTAGCAAATAATCATGGATAGACACTCACACAAGACCATTAATCAAGAAAACTTCGTTGCAATGTATGGAATGGAAGGGGGAATTGCTCGCAAGCGCATCAAGTTTACAATTTCCTTGTAAACTGGAATGTCGACATTGCCTTCGTGTGCGAGACGCACCTGAAATCAACTCAAGTGTTCAAATTGCCCGGCTATCATGTCGATCGCAGGGACCGGCCTCTGGGTAATAATGCTGGCCGCGCGTTTGGTGGAGCAGCGATCATTATCAAAGACGGCATTAATCATTGAGAGGCGACCACTCCCAACTATGAAGGAATGGAAGCCGTTTCTGTGATTATTAATGACGCTGATGCAGGCGAAATCAAGCTCACCTCATTGAATAACTCACCTAAACATAAGCTTGGTCTATGCGAGCTTGATAAGCTTTATTCCGGGCCTATTCCAGTAATAATGGGGGGGGGGGGACTTAAATGCCAAGCACTATGCATGGAACTCAAAATGCTCAAATCAAAATGAAAATATCTTATATGGGTACAACTTAAACGACATTGACACCTTCGTTGCTGGCCCCCTTGATGACACGTACTACTGTGACCACTCTCCTGTCAGCGACGTATTGGACATAGCAGTTCTTAACGGTTTCTTCAAGCCCCTTAATATATTTACAGTAGACGACTTAACCTCTGATCATCTTCGATGGCTTAAACATTGATTTGAAAATAGGGCTTCGCACCAAACAGGACTGGAAGCTCTTTAAGGATATTCTTCAAGAAAATAGCATCCCATACAAGGAGGTTATTGACAATGAGGACATTAACACAAATATCAGTGCAATTACTCGTGTTATCAAGGATGCTATGTTGACTGCTGACCGAAAGCGTCCCGAACACCTCGACCTCCCTCCTTATGTTAGGTGACTCATTCGAAAAGAATTTCTATAGGAGACTATGGCAACGCAAGCGACTACTATATTTTAAGACTAAGTACAACAGGCTTTCTCGCAAGGTCCAGGAAGAGGTTAAATTTCTAAGAACAGAAAGGTTGAGCGAAAAACTGAAGTCTTTATCTGTCCAGGGACAACTCGCACTGGGGTACTGTGAGGGCCTTAAAGGAAAACAAACCCATCCAGTTGCCGCCACTGCTTGCAGGAAATAGCAGCGTTGTCACCAGTGATGAGGAAAAGGCTCAACTGATCGCCGATTGCTTGAAAACTCAATTTACCACGCCTAGTGAGACAAACTTGGACAGCCTCCAAAACACTCAGCTAGTTAACGATGAGTGTATCGCTTACCAGTGTATTCATCGTGTTCTATCCATGAGGAAGTCATTAGTACCCAAGAAATCTCTGACGTCATCAAGCGACTTAAAACAAAGAGAGCAGCAGGTATTGATTCAATCACCAACAGTGCTCTCAAGAACTTGCCTTATAATATTATTTCGATCATTACCAAAGCTATGAATGACTGCTGGAAACTAGGTTACTTCCCCGACCAGTGGAAAGAGTCTGTCATAGTTACCATACCAAAGCCTGGTCTAAACCCTGCGCTCGCTGTCAGCTATAGGCCCATAAGCTTACAACCTACGTTATCAAAAGTCTTTGAACGAATCATTCTGAAGAGGTTTAACGAATTCTGTGTAGCAATCTCGTTCGTGATGAGCAATTCGGCTTTCGCCCAGGTCATTCCTGCCAACTTTAGATCTGGAGGCTTGTTGCAGATCTACACACTCCTTTAAACAGTGTTAAGTATGGTGGTCTTGTCTTCTTGGATGTTCGTAAAGTTTTTGATCAGGTTTGGTACAACGGCCACATATACAAGATGATTACTTGTGGTTTTTTGGACAAACTGATTAGCTTGATTAGTTCATTTCTGTCAAACAGGATATTTCGTGTCAGGGTTGGCTGCTCCATGTCTAACCCTTGTGACGTCAATGCTGGTGTTCCCTAGGTCTCTATCCTGGGCCCTGCACTGTTCAACCTTTTCATCCATGACTTCCAAACTTTTACCAAGTGCAAGCTATATCTCTTTGCTGACGATGCAGCCATCATGACTACTGACTGCAATCCTGCTCACGTTATATCACGCTTACAAAAGGCCTTAAGAATGTGCGAGAAGTGGTTTGTAAAGTGGAGACTTGACCTAAATGTTGACAAATGCAAGGCAATGTTCATTACGAAGAAACGTCGGAAACCACCGAGTCCTCTCTTCTTTTCTGGTAACGAGAGCTCGAATGGGTTAAGAATTACAAATACCTCGGGGTGATGGTAGATGCCAGGCTAAATTGGAGTGATCACGTCTCCTATGCGATAAATAAAGCTAAGAAGGCTAAGTTTAGTCTAGTTGCTCTTCTGGGGTGAAACAGCGCCCTTGGAATGGATAACAAACTCTTGCTTTATAAGATGGTTATACGAACTATTCTTCTTTATGGTATGCCTGCCTGGGCTACAATATGCAGATCCAGATGGAAGGATCTCCAAATCTTCCAAAACATTACTCTGAGGACTATCGCTCAACTTGACAGGAGAGTCGCAACAAATATTTCTATTGCTGAAGATTTCCATATACCTCCAAATGGTAATTATGTCCCGGAGTCATTGAAGAAGCTGCTTCCGAAGATTAAGGACCATCCCAATCCTCTGGTTGCAGACATTCTGGAGAAGTTTAGTCAGGCATCGCAGGCCTCGCCAAGTCCTGGACATCAATTTCGACGACATCCAAAAGGCCATCTTTCCCGAATACTGGATCTCGTAGCTCCGTGTCCTTCGTCAATCAACAATCAACTTTATCGTCTCTTATAGGAAAGGACTCCGTCTTATCCTCTGGATGACTTAACTAGGTTTCATCCGGCTTCTTGCCTAGTTCAGTGTACTTCCCCTGGTTACTTCCTAGATGAGTATGGCAGTGAAAGCATTGCTTTCGGACCGCTCGTTTCATTTTCCCTGCGCTATTCGATTGTCGATTGTCTTGCTGTATATCCTTGACAAAGCCGGGAATAAAAGGCGAAACCTGTTTAGTTAATAGGAACAGTATTATGATCTATCCTTCCACCGACAATTTAAACTAATTTAAATACATAAATAAATGTAAATTTACAATTAACTTGAGAAAAATTTTGAGATGCAACCACTCCAATTTCAAACGGGAAGTGCAGGGAATTAATTAAATTAATTGACGAGACGGTTTTACCACAGAAGAAAGAGATATCTTTCATCTGTGGTTTTACTTAGACTGAATTGTGCCATGTTGCACAATGAATTAAGAACAGTGATATATGAGGTTTAAAATTTTAAAAAACGAGATTTTTATTTTTAATATGCGTTTTAGTTTTAAACTATCTTCAGTTAAAAGTTACAACATTTAAATTGTGAGCAATTTATTATCCCATGCTAATTGTCATTTAATGCTAATTGCGCCCATATGGGCGCTCTTTCATCCCCATTCAATCGTGAGAGAAACTGACATGGATGGAGAGCGAATTTCTAACAACTAAATAAATAAACGGAGAAATGCTTGAACAAATGCATAAGAGAATGTTATAAACACATAATTATTAAACAAACTGATTATGTAATGGCCTGAAATAACAAATTGTTTATCAATCATTAATATCCCATGTTAACAAACCAATATGTAAATTTGGATTGGATTTAATGACATTTATATAATTTTGCCCACTTTGGGATAAATATAAACGTATACGAATAAAAGCATAAGATGAGAAACAAAATTGTTAACTCTTAACCCAATACTAAACAATCTTCTTAAGAAGTATTAACCGATAAATCAAAAGGAAAAGCGGACACCTAACAATTATGTGGAATAACGAACAAACCAGTTTGCTTACGGCACTTTCACAGGCAAACCCCAGTCATCGCAGTGAACAGTTCCAAATTTGTTTTTAACACTTGCACTGTCTCATAAAGCTATCTGTTACGGAAATCAAATTCCAGCTTGATTTCCGACGACACGGGCATTCGCTTTCGCTCTCTGTTCTTCTACAGCTCGAAGAGAAGGGCGGAGCTACGTCAGTCGTGTCGTCAAAATCATCAACACGCCTCAGCCAATTAGAGAACAGATCGTGAGCAACGGGCGAATTTTGAAGATTTCAAATGTAAGAGGAGGACGAGGAGACAGGAGGGTGAAAAGAAGGAGCGTACATCGAACTCAAGGGACGGTTATGGCACGAAACCAGGCAACGAACTGTGTGCGCTATCGTAAGGGATTCGGATAGCAGGACTCAGCACGGGGAATGCTTGGAACCCCCGCCGGATTCAGCGACTGGAAGGACGGCCGCGAGTGAGCCATGCCGGCAAGCTATTAAGGCGGCGTTTTCATTTCAACGATGCCGAGATATTATCGACGCCAGCCGTGAGTCGAACTCGAACGCCCACGAGATGCCTGTATCCCTGGGATGGACGATATCTGTGTACGCAACGAACATTGTGAGTACCTTCTTTACTGTTGATAATAATAGCCAGCTACTCCAAGCCTACTTCGGAGAGTTATATCGGCGAGAACTTCGCTTTAATGAGGCTATTAGAAGAATACGGCCAAGAGGATTAACTGCGTACGTGCATCAAGCGCTGGGGTTTACATTAGTTCAGCCCGCCGTTAAAAACAGTCTTACGTGGTTGTAATTTTCCCCATTTTCTATTTAGTCAGAACGCAAAGTTATTTGATTCATTAAAAATTAATCTGTTGGGATTTGTTGATGTTTATTTACAGATAACGTGTGCGGGAGAAAGTCTTCAGTGTAAATGTATATTCAATAATTCGTGAGATGCTAAGGACTCTACTTGAACTGTGACTTTGGTTATTCTTTTATGTGCTTTGATAACTGAAAATAATATTAAGAACTATTTGTTAGTAGTGGATGTTATACGTTTGTAAACATACTTTACTGTGTTCAGAATTTTCGTAAAGGACATTGAACTCTAATTAGTTTTCTATTAGATATTGGTGTCAGGCTACAATTTGCGTTGTCATTGTAATGCTTCGCCACGCAAGTGTCATAGATAAATGCTCACGACAATGTCTTTAACGCTCGCCATACAAATGCGAGTATATTTACTTGACTTGAAATATATGTAACTAATTAAGCTCTTATGTTTTTGAATATGTGCATTTGATAATTATAATTAATTCATTGATATCGATTTAGGTGAATAAGTTTATTTGGGTGATTATTTGTGAGTTTATCATTGGATGTTATTAGCAAGTGTTTCAGTACTCATTGAGCTATTGATGTAAACTCCTTGTTACAGAGGTACGAATGTTTTGCCATTTAACCGTAATGTGCATTTATTGTGTTCTTTAGTTATGTGTTTATTTATTGGTGTTTGCCAAGATTGGGTTGCATATTTAAATGATTACCAAGAGAATAATGATAACCTACTTTTCTTTTATGGATTTTAGAAAGCTAAGTAGCAAGTAGCTAAATTAAGCTTTATTACAAATACTGAATTATTTATCGTTTATTTACTTAACCTATTTAAGTTTTACTTTATTCAATAAATTTATATTATTTTCATTTAAACGTTCACTGTAACATGCTTTACACCATTCCATCGCGTCACTTTAAGGATTCTGCCTTTTTCCACGTTACACTATCCCAACTGCATATAAAAATTATAGGAAAACTTGCACAAACGCGTTTACCAAATCTGTGGTCTTTATTTCCCTTCTGTCAAGCGCATTAAACTGTACAAAGCTATACATGACAAGACCTTCAATTTGAATGTTCCTACTACAACACTTACAGTCGTAGATATATTACCTGCAAACAAGGAGCGATAGACTTGCAGTCATCTGTTGAAAATGATGATTTTTGTGTGGCTTATTGAATATATTTCTGATGTGTTCGTTCCTGAAGCAGCCTCAAACAATACATCTGTAATAATTAAAGATTTGGAGATGTGGGCTATCTCAACATGGATTAAAGATGTGCATTTCAATAAATGGATTTTTTTCCCTTATGGGGCATTATTTTTATTTATTACCTCGATACATCTTGGTTAATACAATTTAATTGTCATTTTCCCAATGTATAAATTAAGTTTAAATGGAATTTTATACACTTATTTACATGATTTTTTCTTGATATATACTGAAGAACCGCTTAGTACCCAATTACAGATTATTATATAAATTCTGATATCGAAACAATTATGACACAATGTAAAAAAAAATCTAAACCTTAATTTAATGAAAACACAAACTCAAAAATTTGGAAGATACGCTGAAGGCAAAGCCATATGTATTTTGGGGCTTTGGATTGATCCAACCCTGACTTTTTAACTCTTATTGAAATGTTGATCCCTAAATTATTAAGATTGCAATTTATTTTTAGAAAGATTAGAAATCTCTTATCCATAGAGCAAAAAAAAAATGTTTTATTCAGTCCTTATTGCTACTATTCAATACGGAGTGATTATATGGGGAAACCATTGAAAAAAAAAAAGACATTGTCGCTTTTAAAAAACCATTTCGGATATTGTTCAATCTTGATCATCGATGCTCCGTTCCCATTTTTTGTAAAAATAAAAATTAAAATTGTAGATATCTCTCGCTATTTGAAATTAGGACAATTAAAAAAATTAGCAGCAGCACTTCGACGTTCAGTGCATTATAGCGACTTCGTTAAAGATTGGTGTTCTATGAGTCCGCAATATACACTCACTCACCAAATGACATGGCACGCCCCTCCAATCAGGTTCCCAGTCCGTAATGAGACAGATCCCGTTGCTTCCATTCTCGGAATGCAAGTGCACAAAACTCTTGATATCACACAATCATTGTAATCAAAACTAGCTGCAGAAATGGCAGCACGCCGAGAGCTATCCGCATTTGAACAGGGGATGACTGTTAGTGCCAGACGGATGGGTGGCTCAGAATCAGATGTAGCCAACACCCTTCAATTGCAAGGGTCTATCGAGTGTACACCCAACGAGGGGTTACAACCAGTGCCAGACAGCGGACGGGCCGCCTATGCGTCATTGATGCCAGAGGTGTGTGCCAGGTCACCCGGCTTGCAACTGCTGACCTAAGGGCGATAGCGGCCCAAATCACCATGCGGTACAACCAGGGAGGCCCCACAACTATGACCGTGACCACGCTTTGGGAGCAGGAGGCCACGACGGGTGCCACTCTTGATAGCTGCACATCGTCGGCAACGCCTAGCCTGGGACAACCAATATCGACATTGGACTGCTGAGGACTGGCGAAGGGTTGCCTGGTCTTAGGAGTTACAGTTTCAGCTGTATCGGGCCGATGGTGGTGTTCATGTCTAGCGGGTGGGGACCACTCAGGCAGGTGGAGGCTCCAAACTGGTCTGGGGTGTTTTCTCGTGGCATGCAATGGGTCCATTGGTCCATCTGACATCCACTCTGCGTGCTACTTCCTACGTCGATCTGCTTGGGGACCATCTGCACCCCTTCAGGAACTGTTTTTACCCTGCGGGCGACAGCATCTTCCAGCAAGATAATGCGCCTCCACACTTGCCCTTTAACACAGCAGTGACTGGAGGAACACGCTACCGACTTCACGACAATGATTTGGCCTCCACGTTCCCCAGATTGCAAACCTATTGAACATTTGTGGGACGTCATCGAACGATCTGTCAGGTCGTCACCGACACAACTAGTAAATCCAGCATCGTTATGGAGTGCAGTGGATGCGGCATGGCTTGCAGTGCCTGTGGATGAGTTCCGGGGACTGGTAGACTCTCTTCCATGACGGGTCGCCGCCATTATCCGGACCAGAGGGGGCCCAACACGTTATTAAGCATGTGTGCCTTGACTTTTGGTGAATGTGTGTAGATTATTGGTTCGCAATCAAATTCATCCACTTTTTTTTATAATTCTTTTTTAAATAAATTTTTCACTTTTAACATTTTATTATCCACATGGAATTATTTACTGATGTGGAATTAGAAATAATTATTTTCTTGTATTAACTATAGTTGTAGCGATTATTTTCATCATGTTTATTCGTTATTAGAACAATGTGATTTTTAACTTTTTATTGTTACTCTTTTTATTTGTAAGGCCGTCCCTAATTTAATCTTTTGCTTTTATTTTGTGTTGTAGACTTCTTTTTGGGGTCTAATACGTTAATAATACCTTTTCGTGTCAGGATGATGTATGACCGAGGGGGGGGGGGTTACCAAAATAGGACATGTGCTGACACGGGGGGGAGGGGGGTGTAAAATTATTTGGAAAATGGGTGACGTAATTTGTGGACGACCCCTTTCAAAAAGGGACACTTCGCTATAACTCGTTTCACTGTTGATTTTGAAACACTGATATAAGGTCTTCCTGCAACCTCTGCCACAGTTTTTTTCTTGACAGCTATATCATGAATAATAACCCTTTTTTGCCTGCTGCTGACTTTGCTTGGCCTACCTATTGTCTTCTTTGTGCCATACCCTTCACCTATATGAATGTAATTATTAATTACATTGTGGGAAAGCTTCAGCTGTTTTGAAATTGATCTATTTGATAGTCCACTGTCTTTTAGAGTCATAATTTGACCCTTTTCAAAGTCAGATAGAGGTTTGCTTCGACCCACGGTTACACATAAAATTTTGTCTTCAGCAGACTTAAAAACTATCTGTAATTTGACTTACCGCCATTTGTATTTATGAGTGCAGACTCCCTATTAACAAAATATGCAGTTGATTATGTAAACGAATCAAATAGACAAAGTGAACCTATTTTTGAGCCATGCAAAATCAACGTTTGGTCTTGTTTAATATTATTTGTTTAAAAATTGGATATAATAATGTTGTTTTACGGTAATTTAGTGTTTTAGTTTATATGTAATACAACTGCAACAGTGTTTGGGATAATAAAATACTTAAACTGAGAGTTTGTGGGCGGACCTATCATTTTGAGCTGCGCCTTACATAGCTTAGTCTTATAATATACTCTCCAAGAAGTAAATAAAAAAATAAATTGTAATTTACTTGGTAAAGTGGTTTGAAGTTATTATATAAATATTTGTTCCCAGTCTGTGTGTCAAATTCTTACGGGGATTGTGGCGAAATTCTGAAACATTGGCGCTGCAGTCAATAAATTGACTTTATGCTTTGAGCATCACGTAATTTTATTCGTTATACAAGGCAGGAAATTCTTTTTCTAAATGTACAGTGTGCTCAAAATTATAAGACAAATGTTACAATTAAGATAATAGACATAAAAAGATAAAAGTACACGAAACTTCATATCAAAACCAATTTTTATTATAAAAATTAATAATAAATTAATCTTAAAAATGTATCTAAAATTTCAGTGGAAAATCTTGTTATGTGACAGGATGCACGTTTGGCTCTAGTGTCAGTTTATTTACATTAATTTATTCTGTACAGAATACAAAATAAAGCCAATAAAAACATGCAGAAAAGGGAAAATCAAACTGCAAAAGCCAATTAAATGACCCCCCCCCCCCTCCACAAAATACAAGAAAATAATCAAGAACAAATAAATCAATCATCAAAAATTGACACAGCAAAAAGAGACAACAAATCTGTTTACAAGAAATTTAAAATCTATTTACAAATAAAAGTTGTTTACAATGATGAAGATGACAAGAAAAAATATCAAAATCTGGAAAAAGATCTAAAAATAAATTGAAATCATTAATAATAACAGATAAAGCACGAGGCCCAAAAAAAGAAGGTCGAAAGCGAAGCCGTTGAAAACATAATGGGCGAGACTTGACAATGAACAACACACAAGATAAAAGAGCAGAATTAATAAAACCACGTAAAAGTTTAAAAAGAAAGAAAACATTAGAGCGGAAAAAGGTTTGTTTGGATGCCCTTCTAAGGACACTCCCGGACTCCTGTGTAAAAGAATATGAACCAGAATAGTCACTATTTAAGTATCTGAAAAAAGCAATGCGTACAAATCTCCTTTCAACTCGCTGGAGAAATTTAAGATAATTCAGGGCACAACCAGACCAAACTGGCGAGGCATAAGTAATCATAGGAAAACAATAGCATCAAACAGTTTGGAGATGGGGGAGGCCGTGGCCTGGTGGGCTAATACTGAAACACAACTTCTGTGAAGATAAGCAATATCAGGCACGGCTAGTCACTGGATGGGCGACCATCCGTGATTCACTATCTTCACCCCCTCCCTCCCGGCTGCTGTGACTATCATACAGCAGTCGTTAATCCAGGTTCATCCAGGGACCCAACTCGTCGGCCTCAGGCCATAAAGGCCCTGGATGGACGCATTAGATTACCAATAATAATAAAATAGTTCTCTAAATTACAGAATTTATCAGTCATCCGACAAATCTGTCCCTAACAAGGAAAGCCCTTCCTGACTCTATCCAAAATATGTATTTCAAAGGACAATTTAGAATTCAGAATCACTCCTAAGTCATAAATAAAGGGAACTCTCATAATAATACCATGGTCAAAAATATAGTCATAGATAATAGGGTGATGTTGCCTAGTAAAAGTAATTGTTTTCATTTTATCAACGTGCATTTGCAGAACACCACTGCTGCACTCGTATGGCATCTTGCTGTAGAATCTGACAGTCTCTGATTGAGAAAATTTCGCGAGCAATTTTAAGGTCATCAGCAAATAAAAAGTGGTCGCAGGTTATGGTAAAGGATAAATCTTTATATATAAAAATTCAGGCTCAGGGTGCGTCTGTAAATGTTCTAAAAACTTTTGAACCACTTATCCGATTGAGCTCATATTTGCAACATATATTCCTTAGGTCCAGAGTAAGGTTTACGTGTCCCTAAAGTAGGGAAGGGGGTAAGGGGTAAAAATCATATTTTTTGGTTTATGTTTGTTTGTTTACTCAAGAGATGGCGCCAGAGTTTATCTTTTCCTTGAAACCGAAACTGGACTAACTGCGCAGAAGCAGGACAGTAAAAAAACTTCAGTTTTCCTCCGGATGTGTAGTAGTGTTTGCACATTTCAAAGGAGGAAACGCAAGCTTTTTGCTGTCTTGCTTCGGTTTCAATGGAAAGGTCTATAGAAAAATTCAGGGTGCGTCTGTAAATGTTCTTAAAATTTTGAACCACTTATCCTTTTGAGCTCCTACTTGCACCAGATGTTCGTTAGGTTCAGGGTAAGGTTTACATGTGCCGCGTGTCAGGTTGGCCCAAAGGGGAAAGGGTAAAAATAATATTTTGCTTGATCTGTCTGACATGAGCCTACGATATGCGCGGACCAACAATGTATGTCATGTCCCACAATGCAGAGTAAAGTTTCTGCAACAATAGGCCATAAAAAATTACTTTGGACATGGATGAAGAAATATAGGATGGGAAACTCCATTGTTAAAAGCGTGATTTTTTTTTTCACTGGCGCTCTCTGGCCATTTGCGTGGGCATTATTCTCTGTCTAGCAGACCACTTTACTTTTCCTTATTGGCCTCGATGGCTCAGTGGTTGCGGGATCTCCTCTGATCAACACCTCCTAGACAGAAGGCCTGATAACGAAAACGTCATACATTGTAACCACGGTCTATAGATATTCATGGTCATCGAGCTCCATTGTTAAAATGAAGCTAAAGTTTTTAGCTCCCGGTAGGGCGGGAACTCTATTGAAAAGTGGCGCTGCATGTACAATCTGGCCAACTGCGCCTGCAGCGCCACCCTATCGGCAGACAAAACTTTACTTTTGTATTCAGTTTCAATGAAAATCTCTATCGCAGGTTGCGGTCGGGAATAGTGCGATCTATGCGGCACCTGGCGCGATCCGTTTTCTTTAGCTTCTCGAAACAATGGAAAATGGCCGAAGCTCGATGACCATGAATATCTATAGACCGTGATTGTAGCATCATCAGTAGTCGACCAAATTTAGGGCTTATTATTGGTAGAAATAGGATTAACAATGGTCGACTAATGATGATGTAACAGTGTATGACGTTTCCGTTATCACGCCTTCTGTCTAGGTGGTGTTGCTCTGATACCCGTAGATGTGGCTTCGATCGCGGCCGAGGACGACGAGGGGGAAAATACTATTATATAAAAGAAAGAGCGAAAAATGTATACACTCACTCATTCATTCATTCATTACGAAATCTCCAGAACTATGAAGCGTACAAACTTGAAATTTGGCAGGTATATTTCTATCGGCTTCTAGGTGAGGGTGATAGAGGGATCGAATCTAAGCAACATTTGATCCCTCTATCACCCCCCATGTTTTTACACTACCCTGTATACCAAAATATGAAAAAAACTATATTTTCTCCGAGCGACGCCGGGTACTTCAGCTAGTAATACATAAATTTGTATTACTATTGAACATCTGTATAATTTTAAATATCAAAGTAAATAATTTTTATATCACTTGTATAGGGCTATGCAAAAAAGATGATAAAAATATTATCTACAATTGTAAGATATTAGATTCGATTTTTTTTGTCACCTAACCGATAATGAATGAAATTTAAACTATAATTAGGAATTGTCTTTGATAATTTTTATCTTAAAAAAAAAAATAAAACGCTTCTTTTCATTTACGAAGTGCAAGAAAACAAGTGTTAACAAATCGAAAACACATTTCCATTACACAAAAAAAATTACACGAAAGTGCAAAGTTGAACTAAACAAGATAAAAATGAAATACTAAAAATTAGAGAAATCAAACTGAAAGAGAAATTCATTTTAGTAAAATTATTTTATTAAATTACGTAATCTTGTAAATTCGTCATTGAATGATTTTTTTCTCTCTTTATTCTTGTTCTTGATAGTTTCAATAAAAAAAATCAAGCTAGCCAGATTACGCTATGGTTAAGTTTGACAGAAACTGATTAATACTAGTAATATTAATGGCAGAACTCATTTTCTCTAGCATTAGCAGTGGTTTACACTAGAGATGCAAGAGATTACATTTTTTAAACATCGATGCTATTGTTACGATGTATCTATGTTTTCCTTCCGATGTTATCGAAGATTTTATTCCGATGTTACTGAAATAACTTCACTGAGTCCGCCAGTAGCAATTGAAATTATCGTTTTTGCAATTGAAACTATTTTGTTTTGTGTTGTAAGTGAAACTATATTCATTTATCGTTGTTTTTGCAATTGAATATTCTACTGAAAATACTACTACAGAAAAACATCGATGTTTTGATTCGATGTTGCATCCCTGTATCCTTATAGTTTAAACATTCAAATCTATCGAGGCGTTTGTCTTAATAAAATATTAAGATAAATCGAAAATTTTTCTATGATATAAATTTTATTACCGTGGATGCAAAATAAAATAAAGTCGAATTTTTCCGTGGAGTTTACCTTTAAGAAATAGTATGAAGAAAGTAAAATCGTTTTTGAAAATTAATTTTTAAACTACTGTTAACCTTTCATCTTTTTCCTTGTAAACGAGTACTAAAAACCTGCGAAAACGCACGCAGTGAGATCTTGCGGATGCGCCAGAAAACTACGCAATTACACTTACTAATTCTATTCGTTATGCTCTATATTCACATTCAGATACTGCAAAATCAAAAAAAAAAAAAAAAAAAAAAAAAAAAAAAAAAAAAAAAAAAAAAAGCACACCGAGGATATCATCTAGCTTATTTGGTAGCACAGAAGATCCAAACATTTCTTTAAAAAAAATCTCCGGTACATTTTGACTATAATGTGTGAAAATGAAAGTTTTGGAAACCGAGGTGGTGATGATGCGACGACTGAACGTTCGTTTTCAAGAATTATTACGTAGCGGAAGAATGGAGCTAATTTTTTGTTTCACAATGTCCGTCTGTCTGCCGGTCTGTCCGTCCCGTTCAAAATTTCCGCACTTTTTGAGGTAGAAGGTTTAACTTCGGAATGTACAGTCATCAAAGGGAAATAATCCACACTTGAATTTTACTCTAAGTTTTACGGTTTCAATATTAATTTATTTTTAATAATTTAATATTACATTTAGAGTTAGCATTATTAAGATTATTAAATTTAAATAATTATAATTAAAAAAGCTATTAAAACAACACATTAGCATGAAATTTAATATTAAGTATTAAACTCGTGTGGATTATTTCCTTTGGTTGACTGCACCTTACCATGTGCACCTTCACTATTTACTTTGCTTTTGATTAGCCTACTGGGGTCGGAGTTTCGGTGCGGAAATTAGAGTGGACCAAAAGGTGTATGTGTATTTATGCATATAAAGGAATGAAATTCGGTATATTCCTCTAAGCAAGATCTCCATTACATGAAGTTTGGGCCATATTGTTCCAATAGGGTCGGAGTTGTGAGGGTGTTAGTTACTTGGTCTTTAGAACAATGGCAACATATGGCATGTGATATATCATTTGATTGGAATTGATGAGAAACGAAAAAAGATAGAGCTCTTTTTACACTTTCTAAAGACTACGTTCGAGAAAATCAATTTTTCGATTTAAAATTTTGGGGAGGGAGGGGTTAAAAAGTGAGATAAAAGGGTAAAATAGATGATCTCAGGGCTTACGCTAATTTCCTATACCTTCCTCGGAAGGATAATTTCTTGTTAACAATGAGCATAAAATGATGATGCAATGACAGGACATAGATAAGGTTGTCTATCAAGAAGGCAAAGGAGTCACACGTCTTGAGCTCCCTAACAAACGTCCAGACGACTGGCGAAAATATGTGTGTTTGGAAAAGAAAGAGTTAGAACGAGTATTCGTCAGGGATGCTCTGCAGCTAAAAGACAAAGAGCTATCTAGGCGCTGGAAATATCTGAACAACAGGAGCTTCGTCTAGAGCAGGAGGGTAAAAGAGCTTCTACTTCCAAAGCAAGGGAAACTTCGAAGGAAGATGGGTCTAAAGTATTCAGTGATGTTCCTCGATGATGAATATGGATATCATTTTAATCTGAGGCAGATCAACAAGAGGTTAAATAAAGTCCCGGGCAACGCCGGGTTATCAGCTAGTCATTAATAAAAAGGAGGAAAAGAAGAGGGCCCAAAGGATACACCTCGAGCAATAACAAAGGAGGATGTCATAACTTTACCTCTAACATTAATAAAACCATTTCTCTTATTTAAATAGCTAGCTACCCAACTAAGAAGGGATCCCCTTATTCCATAGGCAGCCAGTTTCTCAACAAGGATTTTATGATCAACTAAATCGAACGCCTTTTGTATGTCGAAATAAATAGAGTCAAGCTGCGTCCGATTGCAGAAAGCACCACGGATACTATTTTCAAGTTCAAGGAGATTATTCAAAATAGATCGAGAAGAACGAAATTCGTGTTGTTTAACACTCAAATAAGGAAAAATAAGAAAATAAAGCCTCTTAAAAATTATTTTTTCGAAGACTTTAGAAAATGAGTTAATAAGTGATATCGGACGGCAGTTAGATGTATCATCATGACTGCCACTTTTAAAAAGAGGCACAATAACAGATTCTTTCCATTTTTTGGGTAACATTCAAAACACACACTAAGATTAAAAATAAATTGGAGGGGTCTAACAAAGGAAATAGAGCAATCTTTAGTAATAAAGGCAGGTACTAAGTCAGGTTTCAACACTCTTGGAACCTTACCTTTAAGTTCTTTAATGGCCCCTGAAACCGCCTTTGCAGTAATAATAAACTCAGAAACAGATGGAGAAAAAGAGAAAAGACAGACATATTCAGGTATTTCCAGAGAGGAGAAAAGCTTCTAAAAAAAAATGGGAAAATCGTTCAGCAATATCAGAATCGGACAGTCATACCTTCATTAACAGACATACAAATATCAGAGCTACTCACATTCTTTCTGGGGGAAAAGGACCAAAAATTGGAGAAATTCTTTTTACAGTGCTTTAAAACCTCCTCATAAAAATGATTCCGGTCAATCATTATTTGAGATTTAGCTTTTATTCTCCAATTACAAAATTTATCGTAATAACATTGGTTGCCGGATTTTTTTCCATTTTCAATGCCAAAATCTTTTTTTACGAAGAACGAATCGCAGTTAAGGGGAAAACCATTAAAGCCCGTTTTTTTGGATATTTAGCACGTTTCTTTACGCCCCAAATAATAAATAATTAAAGCCCTTATATACAATAGATTAAAAATAAAATACAGCCTCATCCACATTAGATATTGAATATAGCCCTGGCCAATCAAAATTCTCAAAGTATTTAAAAAGCCCGAGACAGTCTCCTCCCAGAAATTGACTTGGAAACTAATTTTATTTTTCCGCATATTCTCCCTGTACAATGAGGCACTTGTCCCATCGTTTTACAAGCCCCTTAAAGCCAGCAGCATAAAATTCATTGGGCTGCTGTCTGAACCAGGCGGTGAATTCCCTTTGTACAGCTTCATAGCCGGAAAAATGATACGTAGTCTTCTGGGATCATTAAGGGATATTGCTTCCTACATTCTGGGGGCGAGAGTAAACTCTAAATGCTGAGCTTCCAATGAGGGTTGTGGGTGATCCGCTCATCGGATTTTGGTGAACTTTTTTTGTTTTGTTTGGAATTTGCTGTTGAAAAAATGTGCAATTGGAATTTTTTGTGTATCTCTT
Source organism: Rhysida immarginata (assembly GCA_023313115.1). Lineage (NCBI taxonomy): Eukaryota > Metazoa > Arthropoda > Chilopoda > Scolopendromorpha > Scolopendridae > Rhysida > Rhysida immarginata. The sequence continues at coordinate 224,084 of JAHWFO010013641.1, forward strand.
ACGGTTTTTGAGATAGAATTCAGACGTGTCCCAATTTGCATATTTGAGATGATGAAAAGTGCTTCATCAGATAGAGCACCCTCAATTCTCTATTCTTTCCCTGTTTTGGAATTTGCGTAACTATATTGATATCCAAGATAGGAAAGGGCTAACAGAGTTTTGACTCTCCCTGTATGTCATTCGACGGAATCGACTAGAACTCCCCGTCAAGGGTCTATTGTTACTGCATGATAACGGGTGTCTTCATGATGCCAACAACACACCTGAGAAGCTGTAAAAGTTCAACAGGGAAGTTTTCGAGCATTCTCGTATAGCACTTACTTGCTCCAAGCGACTTCCATTTGTTCAGCTCCAAGCTGTGCAAAAGGAATTCATCGCCTCGTTCAGACAGGACCCCAAAGAATTATATTCTGCTAGTTTTGAGGGGCTTAAGAAATGCTGCGACAAGTGCCTTATTGTACAGGGAGATTAATGTGGAGAAATTAAAGTAGTTTTCAAATCAGTACTCTCTATTTATGATGAAAAATAAAAAAAGAATATTCCGCAGTCTGGATTCGAACACGGAACCTTTTGAACAGCTAATTTGGTGTACAAATAATACCCTCACTGAACAAAATATGGTTTATTCTTTCATGAATTTTACGCCTTAGGAAAGATAGTCCCGGCCTGCGGACTAGGTAACTACTCCAGCCAAGCCCTAAGATCATGTACACTACATGATCAAAGGAGTTCGGACACCTCTGGGCCCGCTCATCAAGGTGGACGGAAACCTCAATGCTGATGGCTACAGGACCATTCTGGATAACGGGGCACTTCCAGCGCTGGGGGAAGACTTCGGTGACGGGCCGTTCCTCTTCCAGCACGACAATGCGCCTTGCCACAAAGCAAGATTCATATCCGACTGGTTTGACGGGATGCGGGTTAAAGAACTGGATTGGCCCGCCCAGCGTCCTGATCTCAACCCCATCGAACACCTTTAGGACGAATTGGAACGACGTGTGAGATTCAGGATGGTTCGCCCTACATCTGTCCAGGGACTGAGCACGACACTCCTCGAGGAATGGAGATCAATACCTGTGGACACATACCGTAAACTTGTGAACAGTATGCCATGTAGGGTGGAGGCAGTGATAGCAGCTCGGGGTGGTCCTACACACTACTGATTGAAGCTGTTTGCGACTTTACGGTAGAGCAAAGGTGTCCCAACTCCTTTGATCATGTAGTGTATATAGTGGTCTCCTTTCATGGCCGCAGTGGCGCAATTGGTTGGCGCGTTAGCGGTCTTAGCCAAAGGTTCCTAGTTCAAATCTAGGCTGCGGAATTTGTTTTCCTATTTTTCATCATTAATTTGAACAGCTGAGTTTGGCGTACAATAAAACCCTCACTGAACCACTTATGATTTGCTCTTTATTTGTTTCATTTCTCTATCCATTCGTAACTTACTTACCAACTTTCTCTTTTATATCATAGTTCGGTATGTTGGCGATCATGAGGCAGTCTGGCGGCTCTTTCAGTGCGAGACGCGCTTGCAGCCACACCTTATTGAGAAATTCGAATTGCCTTTTGAGAACCATGATAATGTGAGCTTTCGAGATGACACTGATGCTGCTGAGCTCTAGGCAGAAATACTATTTTAATATCACATCGTATCACATCCATGCTATTGACATGATTTCATTTCAATCTAGAGGATGTTCAGACAAGACAGTATCTCTATACTGAAATTCCTGAATATTATACATGGAATCAAGAATCATAAAAAAAGTCAACGGCCAGTTCAGAGCCGCAGTATCAGCAGGCTCTATACTGTCAACCATAAGAGCTTAAACCTTTTCATCTCCGAATCCTCTGTTTATGTTCTTGAAGCAAAGAACAATGCAGATCTACGAACTGTAGATGGAGATGTCAAACTGAGGTTTGTTGAGATCTGCTTAGCCCGAGGCATCACCACTGATAAGAATTGCTAGATGGATTGCATCAGAGAAACCTGGGAGATTTCCCTACCTCATCAAATCCGACAGCAGTTTGCCAACATAATGTGCTTCACTATGCTCAGAAATCTGGAACCCATCAGTTGGCTTTCGATCTTCAAGAGCAGCATGCTTTGCAGCACCCTTTTCCTACCGCCTTGTACTCCTCTCTCATTCATACTCGCCCACGACCGCCACCAGCAGCAGCATCATCATCGCCCGTACCATTTACCAGTGCGCTGGCCAAGACTACACCGACTATGCTCATTCCATCCAAGCGCAACCGACAAAACAGACAGACCTGACCACTGCCAAGTCACCTGATTATTGTTAGTCTGATCAACGATATTATTCATTATTTCCAACGAACTCAAAAAAATACTGATTATTAAAAAAATAGTTATATTTAATGACTATCCTAATTAAATTGTAAATTTCACGATTTCGTGAACTCGGATGCATTTGTTAAGAAATAATTTTTTTGTTCTAGACCTACAAAAGGCACCACTTAAATGAAACAGATGTAGGGATTGCACGTTTTCTCGTTATTTTCTTTGTCGAATTTGAGTTTAAATATGTTTTATATCATCTATGATAAATCGGAAAAAAAGGTTATGGACTTTGTGTCTGAGTCCCGCCGCTATATGGCTATTGTATTTGTCCGTAAAAAGTAAATTACCCATTATCAGTTGAAATTGACACACAGGCTGGTGTAACTTTCCGATGCAACTAAGGTACTTAAAAAATATTAAAAACATGGAAAACTAAAAAAAAATGAGAAAAACGCGAAAAGTCAATAAATTATCTTTAAAAATGGTATGTTTGGAATTATTTCTGAGATTATGATAATCATTTCATACTAATTTATAAGTTAAGATAAATTAAGATCAAATTTATAAGGCTGACTAATTTGGAACATTTTCATTAATTATAAACTCTAATTGCATGAAGATGGAATTGAAGTTTAATTCAGATAAGCCAAAATATCTTACAGATTTCTAAAGCTCTTGAATATTAATGAGCAATTAAAACTAAATAATGCAAAGAATATTCTTTTGAATATATTCTATTAATGAGAGGCGTAATTTCGAAGTGACCTAAAGAATACACAATCCTAGAATTGGATATTGTTCATGAATCCTAGTTCTTGATAAACCAAAAAAATTATTAATATAATAAGTTTGTCAATTTAGCTCGTACGGATTTTACCGAAAGATTTAGGAATTTCCCTTTCAAAAATAATATAATTAAGTTTCCAAACTTCCTTCTTTCGAAATCCGATGTGTAAAAAAAATTCGCCCACGATAAATTAATATGAATGATATCATTAAGCTTCTTCAAAAAGTGTTTTCATTATTTATTACTCATCGTCTTGGAAGGCCTTCTGTCGCCTAAACATTGATAGCAATTGAAATGTGGATATTAGAATGCAGGATATTAAGCAATAAAAAAATATTTTTAACTATTGCTTTAATCTGGGTGATAACGTAGGGAGAAATTTGCACGTATCGAACGCTATAGATAACTGACGATAAAAAAAGAAGTCAAATTACAAACAGTCGTGAAATGAGGAGGCGTTCTCTATGGTTTAATCCTTCTCTCGTTTCGGTATCGTTCAGCTAACTTGAGATGGATTCCAACACTCTGTGTCCATCGAAGTTGTTGCCACTCACCCCCGTTAAGGTTATTCAACCCACCATCGTACGGAAAACGACTGAGGGACATGAAGCGATCGCGATAAAAGAGGATAGTGAGCGTTGCATCGTCTGCTGGGACTCAGTGGACTACAACGAGGCCTACAGAGCTCCTTGTCGGTGCAAAGGAACAATGGGCCACTACCATCCAGTCTGCTTTGCCGTGAGTTCATTTAATATTTCTCAAACTTTCTTCTATAGAGAAAGACAACATAATAAAAAAGACGGTGAAGGATTTTTAATTTTACAACTTTTTCGATCGTATAAAGCAGTTGTTAATAACCTAACAGATATCATACTTATTCCAAACGGTTATATTTCGAAATTTTCGTCACTCTTTGCAAAGCGATCCCAACGAGATAACAAGGCCTGGAACAACACCTCCTTGAAAGAAAGCCAAACAACTGAAACGTCATACATTGTTAACATCATAATAATAAGCCATAAATTTGGCAACTTCGAGGCCAACGAGAGACAGGCCAGGGCGCTCAAAAGTCACCTGATCATCGGGGTCCGCCGGGCAACAATCCATCCTTCATTGTTTCCAACAAACGAAAAAATACTGATTGTTAATATCTAAAATGGAGACAATGAAGGATGGATTGTTGCCCGGATCCCGATGATCATGTAACTTTTGAGTGCCCTGGCCTGTCTCTCGTTGGCCTCGGGTCGACTTATGATGATGTAATAATGTATGACGTTTCAGTTGTTTGGCTTTCTTTCTAGGAGGTGTTGCCTGGAAGCGGAAAAGTCACCTGACCATCGGGGTGCTAGCAACAGTCCAACCTTCATTGTCTCCATCTTGGATGTTAACAATCAGTATTTTTCCGCTTCCGGCCTTGTTATCTCGTTGGCTTCGTTGCGAAGGCATGCTTTTTCCTCTTTTCGTTTCATTATTCACATTTCCTGTTACTGCAGATACAATATTTTGAACTTAATTTTTTTAAGTATAGGATATTTTTGGGTATGGGATTTATTTCTTTAAGAGAATACTGAAACAGTTTTTGGTATAGGCTCAAGCCTGAGAAAATTATAGCGTAGACTCTCCAGTTCTCGAATCTGTCGAGTCGCAGTTCAAATTCGTCGATGTATCGGAGAAAACGGTTACGTAAGTGGTTGCTTCCTTAGCCACCATCACCAAAGATGCTATATATCAGGAAGACAAGAAGATTTCATCTCTATCAAGAGAAAATTTGGTTCGAACTCCTGGAAGGTGGAAAAAAAAAATAGATAATTAAAACTCGCTAATGACTACGATCGCGTTACTCGGAAACCGCTGTATGGAATCTGCTGATATTTGATACAGATATCGAAGGAATCCGACTCGTCCCCTAAATTTGATCGATCCATAGCTCCTTCTCGTCGGTTCTAAGCGAGCCGCTATGGACGCTGAATTAGTAAGTCCTAACTAAAATAGTTTTCCTTTCGTTTTTCAATCTTAATATGTTTACCTTATGTTGAAACATTATCTCCAGTATTTATTTATTGCTTTGTTATGAGTTTTCATCAGCTTTTTGATGGTTTGAGGAAATTACCGAAATTCTATCATTGAGCTTCCACTTTGACTACTTAGGCATTTCGAGACAGTCTAGCTGTGTCGGGGTTCAGGCGGGTCAGTTGGTAGAATTGACAATTGGATACTCAAACTTACTGTTTCGAATCCAAGTGGAGAAACATTTTCTTTCGTTGTTCAATCTTAATATGTTTTTATTTTTTAATTAATATACTTTATTACAACTCCTAATCTTATATAATGTTTGCTTTTGTTGGACCATTAGCTCCAGTATTATTTACCATTTTTAACAATAAAAAAGGAAACTTTCTTAAACTTCACTTCTAATGGAGGCTATTACCTCCAGACTATTCCTATGAAAGCAATATTAAAGATTTGTTATTAATTTTTTTAATGTTTGCAGGTTTTAATAAAATAAGTCACAAAATATACTTTTGACTAGCAGAGGACCCGGCGTTGCCCGGGATAATTACGCTTTTAGGAAAACAGAACAACCTCAAAAAGCTAAATTAAACCTCCAAATTGGATAAATAATAACTCAATCACTACAATATAGAGCGAAGGGAATATCCATTCTAAGAAAAATCCGAAAGACTCCTGTGATATATCGGGAATTTTACCTCTTCACTGAAAAAATCCATTCTAGGTGATATATCGGGAATTGATTTACCGAAAAAAATTTTTTTAAAGACTGACAATGGGTGGACCTCTCCAAGGATGCCTAGTATCTAGTACAGAGGACCTACTCCTACGAGGGAGTTTTGCGCCATCCCAGTAAATAACGACTGCTACGAGATGACAGTAGCAGCCGGGACCGACGGCTTAACGTGCCCTCCGAAGCACGGGGGGTTTCATGATGGAAGAGCTGCTGGCGGACAAACAAACCAGTGGCTATCACCAACTGCTGGAAAACCAGCTGTGGTCACTTGGCAAATGGGTCAGACTAAAGTCCTCCAACAGCCGTGCCCCAAATAGCTGTCCCGCCAGCAGTGGCCCACAAGCCCTGGCCGTCACCCAGCCAGCCGCTGGCCGCGCCTGAAGTTGCTGAACTCCATCGATTAGCAAGCCAACCGACGAGACAACCAGGCCACGGCCACCCCCTAAAAGGATGCCTTCTAATCTAAATAATTTTTTACTCACATAATCTTACTTTAGATGTACACTTGATGTTATTGCAATTTCCTTTCTTCATTCGATATCATGAAGCAAAAATTGGCCATTCATCACTTTGTGTAGTCTAGCGGTCGCCAATTCTTCTATTTACTTCCTTACCATTTGCTCAATAGAACAAAGGAGCTAAAGGAGTGCTTCCTCTATCGTCTTTCACTCTTTCTCAATAGTCTGCTAACTCATTATCTCCAGTTACTGATCATTTTTAAAGATTTTCAAGAAATTGTTAAGTACTAAAAATTCTCTTTTTTAAGAAACGCCTGAATAACAGGATTTCTTTGCATTGAATTCTATATTCACAAATTTTGCCTTGCGTTGTTAGTCATGAGATATTTCTCATTAATATGCCCTGCTATAACCATGAATATCGATTTTTTATCAATAATTATTATTTTTTCGAAATCTGAAAATAGACAGTGACCTTCCTCACGCTTTGAAGGTCATGTATACGAAATTTTATCAAGATCGGAATAAAACTGTAGATTTGTATAAAAGACAAACAAACAAACCCACAAACCCACAAACAAACATCCTACTTTATATATATAGAAAAACTAGCAGAGGACCCGGCGTTGCCCGGGATAATTACACAGTAGGAAAACAGAACAATCTCAAGAAGTTAAATAAACTGAAGTTTTTTTTGGAAATAAACTGCAATAGGTTATGCGCTGCTAAAACGTGCCAAATACACACACACACACACACACACACACACACACACACACAAATACACGCACACACACGCACACACACACACACACACACACAAAGAAAAATATACACACTTTTCCCAATCGTTTGAACGCTTGTTAGGGAGCTAAAGGAAGACACGTGTATCTCCTTTGCCTCATCGAGAGAGAGAGAGACTGCCCTATCTATATCGTCTATTATATCCATTTCCTGTTCATTGTTACTAATTCTTGGAAAAGAATGTTATATCATTGTATCATCATTTTATGCTCATTGTTATTGATGATTTGCATATTGATACCATTGTTGATAGCTATTGTTGCACAAACTTTGCCTTTCATTGTTGGTCATGAGATATATATTGTTGATCCCTGCCTAGTGTTTGTGGATTGCGTGTTTATACCATTGTTGATACTTATTGTTGCACAAACTTTTCCTTACATTGTTGTTCATGAAATATATATTGTTGGTCCGTGCAGAGTGTTTGTGCATTGCGTGTTTATACCATTGTCGATACCTGTTGTTGCACAAATTTTTCCTTGCATTGTTGGTCAAGAGATATTTATCATTAATATGCTCTGCCATAACCATAAATATCGATTTTTTATAAATAATTATTATTTTTTCGAAATCTTAGGTAGACAGTGAGCTTCCTCTTGCTTTGAAGATCATGTATGCGAAATTTTATCAAGATCGGAATAAAACTGTAGATTTGTATAAAAAACAAACAAACACACCCACAAGCAAACCCACAAACAAACAAACATCTTTCTTTATATATATATCGAAGACTAGCAGAGGACCCGGGGTTGCCCGGGATAATTACGCTTGCAGTTAAAATGAACAATCTCAAAACGTTAAATTAAAAAAAAAACACATGAAAACGCTTAGCATTAATACAGTAAAAATTTTTAATAAAAAGTCGTAAAATTTTTTTTAAAGGCTCACAGTAGATAAACCTCTCCAAAGATGCCACTGCTAGTCTAAATAATTTTTTACTCGCGTAATCTTACTTTAAATGTACACTTGATGTTGTTGCAATTCCCTTTTTTGAAACAAAAACTTGAAACAAAAACTTGGCCATTCATCTCTTTGTGTAGTCTAGCGGTCACCAGTTCTTCTAATTACCATTTGCTCAATACAGCGCGGAGCTAAAGGATTGCGTCCTCTGCCGTCTTTCCACTCTCCATTATCTCCAGTTACTGATCATTTTTAAAGATTTTCAAGAAATTGTTAAGTACTAAGAACTCCCTTTTCTAAGAAAAGCCTGAATAACAAGAATTCTATGCATTGTTACAAATTGAAACTTATCTATATTGCACAAACTTTGCCTTCCATTGTTGGTCATGAGATATATTATTGATCCTTGCATAGCGTTGGTG
>JAHWFO010013641.1:232512-252075 GCA_023313115.1 Rhysida immarginata
AAGCATTGTTGCACAAACCTTGCCTTGCATTGTTGGTCATGAGATATTTCTCATTAATATGCCTTGTAATAACCATGAATATCGATTTTTTATCAATAATTATTATTTTTTCGAAATCTCATGTAGACAGTGAACTTCCTCATGCTTTGAAGGTCAAGTATGCAAAATTTTATCAAGATCGGAATAGAGCTGTAGATTTTCACTGATGGTTATGGCAGGGCATATTAATGAGAAATATCTCCTGACCAACAATGCATGCAAAGTTTGTGCAACAATGCTTATCAACAATGGTATCAACACGCAATTCACAAACACTCTGCACGGACCAACAATATATATCTCATGACCAACAATGCAAGGAAAATTTTTGCAATATAGATAAGTTTCAATTTGTAACAATGCATAGAATTCCTGTTATTCAGGCATTTCTTAGAATAGAGAATTTCTTAGTATTTAACAATTTCTTGAAAATATTTAAAAATCATCAGTAACTGGAGATAATGGAGAGTTAGCAGACAATTCAGAACGATTGGAAAGACGACAGGGGAAGCACTCTATTAGCTCCATGCTGTATTGATCGAATGGTAAGCAAGTAAATAGAAGAATCGGCGACTATTAGACTATACAAAGTGATTAATGGCCATGTTTTTCTTGAAGATATCGAGAGAAGAGTGGGAATTGCAACAACATCAAGTGTACATCTAAAGTAAGATTACGTGAGTAAGAAATTATTTACACAAGCAGTGGCATACTTTGAGAAGTCCATCCATTGTGAGACTTAAAAATTTTTTTTTTTAAATTCCATTAAGAATTTTTACTATATTAATTCTAAGCGTTTTCATGTGCTTATTTTTAAGATGTTACAAAATTTATCACATTGTCTTTTTGCTGTGTGTTGTATTGATTGATTTATTATTTAACCAATTGGGAGTTATAATTTAATTTTTTTAGATTGTTCTTTTACTTAGAAGTCTAATTATCCCGGGCAACGCCGGGTACCTCTGCTTGTATCTAATAACTAAATAACAAATTATTGAATAACAACAAATTATTGAATAACAAAACAAACGCTTTCACTGGTACTTTTAAATCTACAAAATAACGAAACTAACTTTTAAAATAGTAACGATTATTTCTGGATTAGGTATGTTTTCCAGAAATAAGATGAGTCATGTTAATAAGTAAATTTTTCTGGAGATTTGTGTCAAATAATGCAGACAGGAAAAGTTGAAAGGGCGTCGTCATAATGGGATCAAAGGTGGCTCAGTCATTAATCACCGAAGAAATATTTAAAAAAATTACACCTCCTTATCTACTATCGTACTACGATTATCAAATGTTTGAGTTTTGATGACGAACTCTAGCTGTTAACACATAGATTAAGGGTAAAAAAATTCTTAAGTTATGGCTTCGGTATAATCAGCTATTTCTTTATTAGTAATGTTATTATTATTATTATTATTATTATTATTATTATTATTATTATTATTATTGTATTCATTCTAATTCGGGTGAACTGACGGTGACTTACTCTGGCGTCAGTATTTATAGTGTACATAAGACCAAAAAATCTGACAGCAATAAAAATTATTTAATTAAAAATTATTTTAAAATGAAATTTTGATTAATAAAAAAATAATAAACAATGAATTGATTGATATAAATAACAGCATTTAATAGTTTAACTGCGTTAAAAATAATTTAATTGGTTCGTGTAATCGTTTGTGCTTGGTAGGAGAGTAGCTTGTGAAAAGCGTAAAAAAAGATTGATATAATTTTGAAAGAAAACTCTAAATTTAGTCTTAAATAGAAGAAAAATATCCGGTATAATGTCACATGTCTTGATCATGACTAAGAAAATATAAAAAAATATTCTTCGAGTCGCATTTCAACCCAAAAATCATCGCATTAGAAAGTCCTCACTTAAGATATTATTTAAATAAACTACGAAATTAATTGTGGTTAATTCCATAGTACGGTGCACAGTTGTTTGGATGAATGCACGTTTTACACTAAAGCATGTATAAACTGCTAAAAAATCAATCAAGAGCGGAGTATTTTGAAATAATAATAAAACAATATGCATACAGTTAGATGTCCAAGCGAGATTAAATTTCATTTGTTAGTCTTTGAAAAAAAAAATTATTTCCTTCACCCCTCAATAGAACAAATTTGCACCCAGTGATTCCAAAGATGTAGAAATTGTATAAAAACAAATTATTAATATTTTGTGTGCCCCCTTATGTTTTTATCACTGCACGTATTCTCTGAGGCATAGAGTGTATTAATTGTTTGCATGTAGCAGCATCAAACGCATTCCTCTCTTTTTTGCACCCACGGCCACACTTGGTGGGCCCTCTCTGCTCTGTTTTACCTGCATCAGATTTTCTTAAGCATATGCCACATGTTTTCGATCGGATTCAGATCCGGAGATTCAGCTGGCCACTGCATTAGCTTGATATGATGGTTTTTGAACCATGCAGTAGATCATTGAGCAGTGTGACAAAGGGCCGTTGTCTTGCTGGAATACCATATCCTCCTTAAACATTCCATAGTAGTTGATAGTCCATCAGATTGTCATTCAAAATACCAATGTACGATTCGGTATTTATACTTCGGTGAACCCAACTCAAAAACCAGGTCCAAAAGATGTCATACAAGCCCTTATCATAATGGAACATCTACCAAATTTCGTAGTCCCAATCATTCGCGAAACAGAGGCGGTGTTTTCGCATCTTTCCACGTCCAGATACGTCCATCACTTTCAGCAAATTTTATCCTTGTTTCATTAGATCAGATTATGCGTTTTCAGTCTTTTTTCAGTTCTCTCTTCATGAGCGAGGGAACTTTAAATGCTGTTTACAATTTGATGCTGTTAGGCTTGATTTCTTCTTCTTCACTAAAGCCTTCATTCTGTTTTTTTTAGTGCTCAGGCCACTGTCCAACGGGCTACTGATTTTCCTTATGATTGTGGGTGCTGCATTCCTTCGAAACATGTGTCCAAAGTCCATTTCTGATCGTCCACATTAAGGTTCTGGTTGTTTGTTGACTTAAAACCTTCTTTCTTCCACGATTGTTGGATGCGATATTTCTTGTACATTTCTTTTTGATGCTGCTAATGGATGATTTTGAGATCTTCATCTCACCTTTTATGAAGGAATAACTTTTTTCTTCATTAAGGCGACGGATTACAGCAGGGGTGGGCAACTGTTTTTTCTTGAGGGCCATATAAGGGTTTTCAAAAATGTTCGCGGGCCGCATGACCAATGATGACACATGTAGTAAAAACGTAATCTCCTTAAAACACTTATTTTAATCAGTTTAAACAATTCTTTTACAATTTACAAACATGCTAATACAATCAATGACAAATATATAATAGTAACTATTTATTAGTATGAAGTCTGAAGATATCCACAGTCAGCGACAAGTTTATTGTAATCAGCTGTGAAATGGCTGCTTTTAATGCGCACAGCGGCCTGTAAGTTTTCATTTGTCAGTAGTGGCCTGCTCTTGGACTTATTTAATTTGATACAAGAAAAATGTGTTCGCATATGTACGTGTAGGCAAATATTACGAACATTTTTCTTGCGAAATCTTTCAATTTTGGAAAAGAGTTTTCTTTCAGATTTGCCCTTACTTGCTCCAAGCGACTTCCATTTGTTCAGCTCCAAGCTGTGTAAAAGGATTTCTCCGCCTGGTTCAGACAGGAGCCCAAAATTTTATATTCTGCTGGTTTTGAGGGCTTGTGAAACGCTGGGACAAGTGCCTCATTGTACAGGGAGATTAGTGTGGAGAAATTAAAGTAGTTTTCAAATCAGTACTCTTTATTTATGATGAAAAATAGGAAAGAATATTCCGCAGCCTGGATTCGAACAAGGAACATTTTGAAAAGTTGAGTTGGCGTAAAATAATACCCTCACTGAAGAAAATATGGTTTATTCTTCATGAATTTTACGCCTTAGGAAAGATAGTCCCGGCCTGCGGACTAGGTAACTGCTTCAACCAAGCCCTAGGTAACTTCATGATCAAAGGAGTTCGGACACCCCTGTGAGCACCTGGGGTGTTTCTCCTGGACTGGGCAGGGCCCACTCATCAAGGTGGACGGAAACCTCAATGCTGATGGCTACAGCACCATTCTGGATAACGGGGCACTTCCAGCGCTGTGGGAACACTTCGGTGACGGTCCGTTCCTCTTCCAGCACGACAAAGCGCCTTGCTACAAAGCAAGATCTATATCCGACTGGTTTGACGAGATGCGGGTTGAAGAACTGGAATGGCCCGCCAGAGTCCTTAACTCAACCCCATCGAACATCTTTGGGACGAATTGGAACGACGTGTGAGATTCAGGATGGTTCGCCCTACATCTGTCCAGGAAGTGACCATGACACTCCTCAAGGAATGGATGTCAATACCTGTGGACACATGCTATAAACTTGTGGACAGTATGCCATGTAGGGTGGAGGCAAGGTCATTAGAAATAAGAGAAGGTAGGACCACTCGCTGCTGCTCGAACATTGGCTGCTGCGTCATGACATCATGAAAAAAGATAAGGCAGAAGCGGGAGCATTTGAAATAGTTACGAACTTTGATTAAACAAGCAAATTTCCTGTTTTATCTTAGAACAATTTAGAAAAAAAAATACAGTAGTACTTTTAAATATAAAGTACCCTTTTGGTCTTAAAAGCAACGTTTTTATTGTGATTATTAATTTTATAAAAAAATATATCCACAAAAATGAAAGAAAATGTTTTGACAATTAAAAAAATCCAGTCAGAAACTTTCAAATAATATTTTTAAAGAAAAGTATTAAAATTACTGCTGAAAAAGTATTTAAATTTAAAAATGCAAACAAAATCAATGATTAACAAAAAATATTTGAACATTTATAACATTGCAAACAAAAAATCTTATGAAAAAATTACAAAAAAAAAAGATTAGCAAAAATTATTCAAATAATTTTTAAAAAATATATATTAAAACTGTAACTTTACACGCGAAAAAAAAATATTAAAAAAACTTTCTAAAGTAAGTTCTAATTGTTAATTAAGCCTATGTGTTGCAAATCACTTTCAAATAAAAAAATTAATATTTAAATTAAAAAAAATATACCTTGTTATTTAAATGTTTTGAACGTATAAATGTTATTGTCTTCACATATATTTGGAGAATTTTTGGTTGTATTGCGGGAAATTTTTCTTTCAAAATGTTTAACAAGTTTTTACAAACTCCACTTTCTTTGTTTATTTCTGTTCCATGATGAACAGCGAAGATTTTTTCAAAAAGTTTGATTGTTTCCAACCAGTTCTGTGATGGAACAATCAAACCTCATCTAGACAACGTTTCCATCCACTTGTAGTTTTCTCCCAAGTTTCCTTGAATTTTCTTTTTATCTGTACGATCTCCTAATGTTGGATCCAAATCGCGACTCCGAAATGCGATGTAACCAGCCAAGTAGCTCAGTCCTTCCGCAGAACAATCTAATGATTCTTCATTAGACGAAGAACTCTTTTGACTAGTTTCCTCTGTCGATGAAGCTGGTTGTTTTTCATCTGTTGTGATGGGTATATCTTCTTCTTATCTGACTTCTAATGTTTCCAGAATTTCGTTTATTTCTTCTTCTTGGTCGTCGTTTGGGCTTGAGACTAATTCACCGAATAACCCTCATGTCAGAAGTTTTGAATCGTCCTCCATAACAGGCGTTGCAGCTGACAATGTCAAATTTTCAGCATTGTGCCCCAACACAAGAAGCCGAATACGATTTCGTAAGGAGAAGGGTGATCATAAAATCGACCCAGCCCACGAACTTGTGAAAATAATTTCTAAGCAGTCTTGGTTAAGTCTTGAGGTCAATAGATATGACATGTTCTTAGATTTTAAATCTTCAAATAAACCTAAAAGTGCACGGATGTTCATGATGAATCCTTTCTGAAAAGGCAAAAGCGATTCTCATTTACCTACTCTCATTGTTTCTAATAAGTTTAAAACTTCACAAAGTCTTGCTTTTTAAACTTCTTCATATGTTCCAAAACCACTTTTCATTTTGCAGTCTGCCTGTGAAATTCTCGAGTTAAAAATATCAAACCCGTCGTTAACCAACTGAAAAAATTCACTGGCTTCTGTTTCTTTTAATACCAAAGAAACTGCTTTGGCTCTTCGCTCGGAAACAATTCTGCAGCAAGTCTGACTTGATGACGTTGTCGTCCTTGCCATTCAATATGTTGATTGGTTAGTTTAGGGACGATTTTTAGTTCTTCGTGATCGGCTTTTAATAGGTTTTCAATTACAGATTTGGTCACTAATCTTCCAGATTTCAACATTATTCCGGAATCCAAAAAATGGTTTCTCCAAAGTTTCAATATATGCGGAACGTCTGCAAATATCCATATTTTTCTATTATTGTCCATTGGACTTTGGAAAAAAGGTGACCTATCATTCACTGACTGTTCTTTCCATACTGTTGCGTTTTTGCCTCCAAGATCCGAAACGACTCCAACTATTATAAGGCCAGCCTTTTCAGTTTCTGTGATGATCTGATTCAATAGTTGAGCGGACATTGTTACATCAAAATCAAAATAAATAGGCTCCTTCCATTTATCACAAAGCGCACGAACCATTGCTACTTGCACGTTCCGATGAGATCCTAAAACTTTATCTTGTTCTTGGTCATAGGACATTGCCGAGTCTACATTCATTTCATCAAAACTGATTACGCACAACTTTTGTTTCATTGTCCCATCGAGCTTGCTTTCCGTGTTTTAAGAAGTCGATTTGTTTTTGTGTAAAAACAATGCTTAGTATTTTATTAACTTGCATGTCAATGTTTTTGTTTAGTTCTTTTGAAGACAGCGCTTTTTCGACTTTCATTTTCTGCAATTTGCTTCTGTAAGTTGCTGCTATTGCCTTGCATTTGTTTAACGCTTTAGACATGACCAGCAGTTGTTGTTTTAATTTATTCTTTTCTTCATTTATTCTTCATTTTCTTTTTTTAAGTTTTCGCTGATTAAAGGATCGACGTCGGTTTGAATGTTAACATCTGAGCAGCTACTTTTCTCAGTTCTGATTTTTTTGGGAGAAACTTCACTTAAGTATTCCAGTACTCTTTTTCGTGATTGCCTTTTTTTCGTGCCTGTCTTTTCGATCTTCTTTGCTACTACTTGATGTTGAAGGAAGAGATAGTTCATTTTCTGGTGGATTATCCTCAGGACTCTAAAATCCCAAAATTTTGGTTTAAATGTAGGTGTTAGAAAACTAAGCATGAGAAGTTAACTTTTAAGTTTACTTTTGCACTTAATCAATTTATCAAGTTTTCTAATTTTTATTTGACACAGTAAATCTTAACTTAGTCGACAATTTGTGATATTTTTTCTTTATCAAATACTAAAGATATTTCTATGTACAGCATCTTTCTTCAAGGTACGCGATTTTTTGGTATGAACTTTTAAGAGCTCACTCATTAAATCACGTTCATAATCATCTGCAGTGAAATGCTCTGAACATATTGTAGCATTTTCAGGATTAAAAGGTTTATCCCCACGATGACATTTTGTGATCCAAACTTTTCGTAGCGCTGGATCTTTAGAGAATTTGTGATAAATGACATCCTTAGTTTTCTTTCGATAATTTCTGCATGAAACTATGCTGCAAGCCTTGGCACTGTTGACAAAAATTATTTTAGTTTTGTTGGTGAATGTCACTTTTTTTTTTACATTGAAAACAACATTTTAGTAATAATTTATTGCTCGTATTCCTGTACAGAGCCTAAAAATATTAAAGCAAATACCCAAATAATTATTCTTTCCTTTGACTTAAAATTGGTAAAATTATAATTTTTATCATTATAAATCATTATCTACTTACAATAATTTCGAAATGCATGCCAAAATGATGTTCAGAGCTGATTGTCTCAAAAACAAGTGTCGAATTCTTTGGCCATCTTATAAACATCTATTTAACTTGATATAAACATTCAAACACCACATGTTTACATGCCACCCAATGCAGCTGGTATCGTGCCAAGTTTTTTCGTGACGTACGCGCAGAAGTTGCTATTTTGAAACTTCGCGCGCATCGCGCCAGTGGACCCCTCCTCCTGGGGTAGAGGCAATGATAGCAGCTCGGGGTGGTCCTACACACTACTGATTGAAGCTTTTTGCGGCTTTACGGTAGAGCAACAGGTGTCCAAACTCCTTTGATCATGTAGTGTATATAGCGGTTGCCTTTTATGGCCGCAGTGGCGCAATTGGTTGGCGCGTTGGCGGTCTTAGCCAAAGGTTCCTGGTTCGAATCCAGGCTGCGAAATTTTCTTTCCTATTTTTCATCATTAATTCAAACAGCTGAGTTTGGCGTACAATAAAACCCTCACTGAACCACTTATGATTTGCTCTTTATTTGTTTCATTTATCTATCCATTCATCTATCCTTACTTACCAACTTCCTCTTTTATATCATAGTTCGGTATGTTGGCGATCATGAGGCGAGATGCGCTTGCGGTCACACCTTATTGAGAAACTCGAACTGCCTTTTGAGAACCAAGATAATGAGAACTGATGCTGCTGAGCTCTAGGCAGAAATAGCTTCACATCGTATCTCATCCTTGCTATTGACCTGATTTCGTTTCAATCTAGAGGATGTTCAGACAGGACAGTATCTCTATACTGAAATTCCTGAATATTATACATGGAATCAAGAATTATAAAAAAGTCAACGGCCAGTTCAGAGCCGCAGTATCAGCAGGCTTTATGCTGTCAACCATAAGAGCTTAAACCTTTTCATCTCCGAATCCTCTGTTTATGTTCGTGGAGCAAAGAACAATGCAGATCTACGAACTGTAGATGGAGATGTCAAACTGAGGTTTGTTGAGGTCTGCTTAGCCCGAGGCATCACCACTGATAAGAATTGCTGGATGCACTGCATCAGAGAAACCTGTGAGATTTCCCTATCTCATCAAATCCGACAGCAGTTTGCCAACATAATGTGCTTCACTATACCCGGAAATCTGGAACCCATCAATTGGCTTTAGATCTTCAAGAGAAGCATGCTTTGCAGCACCCTTTTCCTACCGCCTTGTACTCTTCTTTCATTCCTATTCGCCCACGACGGCCACCAGCAGCAGCATCACCATTGCCCGTACCATTTATCAGTGCGCTGGCCCAGACTACACCGACTATGCTCATTCCGTCCAAGCGCAATTGACAAAAAAGACAGATCTGACCACTGCCAAGTCACCAGATTATAGTTAGTCTGACCAACGATTCATTATTTCCAACGAAATCAAAAAAATATTGTTTATTAAAAAGAGACTCATATTTAATGACTATTCTAATTAAATTGTAAATTTCACGATTTTGTGAACTCAGATGCATTTGTTAAGTAATAATTTTTTTGTTTTAGACCTACAAAAGGCACCATTTAAATGAAACAGAGTGTAGGGATTGCGCGTTTTCTCGTTATTCTGTTTGTCGAATTTGAGTTTAAATATGTTTTATATCATCTATGATAAATCGGAAATAAAGGTTATGGACTTGGTGTCTGAGTCCCGCCGCTATATAGCTCTTGTATTTGTCCGTAAAAATGTATAGTACCCATTATCAGTTGAAATTGACACACAGGCTAGTGTAACTTTCCGATGCATCTAAGGTACTTAAAAAATACTGAAAACATGGAAAACTAAAAAAAAAAATGAGAAAAACGCGAAAAGTCACGAAATTATCTTTAAAAATGGCATGTTTGGAATTATTTATGAGATTCTGATAATCATTTCATACTAATTTATAAGTTAAGATAAATTAAGATCAAATTTATAAGGCTGGCTAATGTGGAACATTTTCATTAATTATTGTTGAAGAAAATATGAAGTGTGCATTGGGTAATTATCGCAACCTACTCCTGAGCAACAGGCAGTATACAAGCGAGATCTAGCCGTTTGGGACAAGGCAGATCGGTTAGCAAGTCAAGTCATCGTTTGAATACTAGAATCGAAAATAATGGCGTTAATTTTAACCTGTGATTCTGCAAGAGAAATGTGGTTGAAACTGCACGGAATTTTCGAACAGCAGACCAAGCAAGCCGTTTACACAGTTCAGGCAGAGTTCTTCACGTTTAACATCAGTCCAGGTGATGACAGGTGGCTCATATCGCCAGATTTGAAGAATTAGTCTTACGTATGCAGCAATTAGGTGTGAAGCCTGATGAATCTTCACTTATGGTCAAGCTGCTAGATACGTTATCGGACGACTATGATAGCCTTCGTCAGGCATGGTGGGCGAGATCCGAGAGTCAGCAGACGCTTGCCAATTTGATAGAAGTGCTAACGTCGGAAGAGAAGCGACGCCGTCAGCATGCAAACAATTGGGAAGACATGGTAGCATTATCAACGGCCAGAAATAAAAGCAAAAAGAAGAGTGATCACAACGCGCAAGTGCTGCATGGTAAAAGTGTTCAGTCTTCATCAGATAAATTTAAGGAAAGAAGGTGCTACGTTTGTGTTGAAAAGAACCACATACGCAGAAACTGCCCGAAACTAACAAAGCAAAAGATGCGGAATACAACAAGTGCAAGTACGTCGGGAAATAGCAGCCAAGATCAAGCGTTTGTCTCGCAGTCCTTAAATGCTGAACTTGATGATGATTGTAGATTATAGATTCTGGAGCAACGGATCATCTAACACACCATGGTGAGTGGTTCTCGTCATTTGAACAGTTTAAAATACCCCAAGCTGTATATACCAGTGATAAGTCTAAAATGAATGCAGTCGGAATAGGAACAATAAAATTTGATTCTTACGTTAAAGGCAGATGGCTGCCGTGTTATATGGAAAATGTATTATATGTTCCTGCAGCCAGAACAAATTTGTTTTCTGTGACATCTGCGCTTGATAAAGGTTTAATGTTCCGAGCGACTAGTACAAGATGTGAATTTGTAAAGAATTGTGTTGTTAAAGCTAGAGGAGTACGGGTTGGTCAGTTGTTTAAAGTATTTATTCGCACGAAACCCCCAGATATAACATGTGTGAGTGAAATAAATTACGCTTCAAAGGGAACTTTACAAGTTTGGCACGAGAAACTGGGACATCAAAACAAACGACATGTTCAAAAGGTGTTGTTGCAGCACGGTATTAACTTTTTAGATAATAATGAATTTTGTGGTGCTTGCGTTGAGAGGAAGCAGCATCGTACTACTTTTCAGTCCCGTAGTCAACGTGCGACAATGCCTGGTGAAGTTATTCATGCTGATCTCTGTGGACCAATGGAAAGCAGATCTTTAGGAGGTTCAAAATATTACTTATGTTTTACTTGCGATTATTCAAAGTACCGTATAGTTTATTTTCTCAAGGAGAAGTCAGAAGTTATAGAAAAGATCCAGGAAATGTTACAATTAGTTGAAAACCACTGTGACCATTCAGTAAAAATGTTTCAATGTGATGGTGGTCGTGAGTTCGATAACAGTGACGTGAAAACACTTTTAAAAGCAAATGGTATAAAGGTTGTTGTGTTCAATCCGTATACACCAGAACAGAATGGTTGTGCTGAACGTTCAAATAGAACTGTGACAGATTTAGCTCGAACAATGCTGTTAGCTTAAAGCTTACCTAAAGTGCTGTGGGCAGAAGCAGTTAACACTGCTGTATTCTTGTTAAACAGAACTGGACCGAGTAATGTTGATGGAAAATCGCCGTATGAACTCTTTGAAAAGAAAAATTCCTATCTGGATAAACTACACATTTTTGGCACTGGGTGTTATGTGTATGTTCCAAAAGTTCTCCGAAAGAAATGGGATCCAAAAGGTCAACGTGGAGTATTTGTTGGCTATTCAGATAACGTCAATGGCTATCGTATTTGGTTGAAATCAAAAGACCAAATTGTAAGAAGCAAAAATATGGTATTCGATCCAGAAACCCCTGCAAGAACATTGTCAATATTTCCAGTTGACACAAGTAGTGTTTCAGACTTTGAAAATGATAGTGAAGTTTCTGCAGACTCAACCGTAGAAGATAATGAAGAAGGTACTAATATAATTCCAGTAGAAGAAGACTATAAGAAACGTCTGCGAGATAGAGCAACACTTAAGCCCCCTAAACGATTGATTGAAGTAATGTCAGCTGAAATTGATGAGCCTGAAGCTGTTGAATCAGCAGATTATTTTCGGTGGAAAATGGCAATGGAAGAGGAAATGGAATCCTTAAAAGAAAATTCAACATGGACACTAGTTGAATTGCCATTACGATGGAAACCAAATCGTTGGGTTTATCGTATCAAACGCAAATCAAACGGAGAAAGCAAGTCGTTTTAAAGCAAGACTGGTTATAAAAGGGTACAGTCAGAAGGAAGGAATTGATTATAATGAAACATTCAGCCCTGTAGCTCGATTTGACACAATACGAGCAGTACTAAGCGTTGCAGCAAATGAACATCTAGAAATGGCACAGTTTGATATTAAAACGGCGTTTCTAAATGGGATACTTGAAGAAGAAATATACATGAAGCAACCAGAGGGATTTGAAGACGGTACTAATCGTGTATGCAAACTGCAAAGAATTTGTATGGATAAAAGCAGTCCCCAAGGTGTTGGAATAAAAGGTTTACAAATGTATTACTGAGTCAAGGTTTAAATGAGAGTGCAGCTGATCCCTGTTTATTTTACCGAATTAATAGCAGTGAGAAATTCATAATGGTGTTGTATGTTGATGATGGACTAATGGTCGCAAAGAGTCAAACTGTTATTAACGAATCTCTGCTTAAGCTGAAAAAGAAATTTAAAATTACTACGGAGCCTGTGGGAAATTACCTTAGTGTGTTAATTCAACGTCAAGATGATGGATCAATTCTTATAAGTCAAGAAAAAATGCCAAAAAAGTACTACAGCGATTTAATATGATTGATGCAAATGCTGTTTCTACTCCGATGGAGAAGTATCCTCCTGTGCAAGAATTGACAAGTGTTGAATTAACTAATGCTCCATATCGAGAGGCTGTTGGCTGTTTGATGTATTTAGTAGTTGCAACAAGGCCTGATATTGCTTTTGCAGTAAATTATGCGTCACAATTCCTTGAAAATCCCGGGAAACGACATTGGGAGCTTGTTAAGCGAATTTTGAGATACGTCAAAGGCACTGCAGCGTTAGATATCAAATATGACGTCATGGGAAAAGCAGGCCAATTAGAAGCTTACAGTGATGCGGATTATGAAAGTGAGCCGACTACACGACATTCAGTAAGTGGGAATGTTTTCAAGTACAGTGGTGGAGCAATCGTTTGGGCGAGCAGAAGGCACCAAAGTGTGTCTTTATCGACAACTGAAGCTGAATATGTCTCTGCGTGTGAAGCAACAAAAGGTATTATTTGGCTCAAGAGATTGTTCGCCGAGATCGCACCTTTACGAAGTGTACCTGTACTCTTAGTTGATAATACGAGTGCCATAAAGCTTGCTAACAATAATGTGTTTCATAAGCGTTCCAAACATATAGACGTTCGTTACCATTTTATACGCGAGCAACTTGAGGAAGACCAAATGAAAATTGGACATGTGCCTCGAAATATGCAAGTGGCAGATATTCTGACGAAGCCACGTTTTAAGTTATTATTTGAACATTTCTGTTGTATTTTAGGAATGAATTAAGTTATCCTTTTTTTTATTAGTGTTGCTGTATGTTAAGTAATGTGAACATTTAGGGGAAGTGTTGAAGAAAAATATTCAATCACTTAACGTATAGATTTTCTTTATTGTTGTGTCCAATAATATAACTGTTTACGCGCTCGTGTACGTGGTTAATAATGTAACATACGCGCTCGTGTACGTGGTTAATAATGTAACATACGCGCTCGTGTACGTGGTTAATAATGTAACATACGCGCTCGTGTACGTGATTAATAATGTAACATACACGCATGTAACTTTGCTTAATTCTTGATGATGACTCGTCCCCTCACCTCTCTTCTTAAGTCCTTTTTTTTCTACGTTAATGTTTTCAATATTCCATATGTTAATAAATTAACTTTAACTTAACACTTCAACGTGATAGATTATTTCAAATCGATCCTCAAAACTTATAAACTCTAATTGCATGAAATAACTCATGACCAACAATGCAAGGCAAAGTTTGTGCAACAATGCTTATCAACAATTGTATCAACACGCAATTCACAAACACTCTGCACGGACCAACAATATATATATCTCATGACCAACAATGCAACGAAACGTTTTTGCAATATATATAAGTTTCAATTTGTAACAATCCATAGAATTCCTGTTATTCAGGCATGTCTTAGAAAGGAGAATTTCTTAGTATTTAACAATTTCTTGAAAATATTTAAAAATCATCAGTAACTGCAGATAATGGAGAGTTAGCAGACTATTCAGAAAGAGTGGAAAGACGACAGAGGAAGCACTCTTTTAGCTCCGTGCTGTATTGAGCAAGTGGTAAGCAAGTAAATAGAAGAATCGGCGACCATTAGACTACACAAAGTGATGAATGGCCATGTTTTGCTTCAAGATATGGAGAGAAGAGTGTAAATTTCAACAACATCAAGTGTACATCTAAAGTAAAATTACGTGAGTAAGAAATTATTTAAACTAGCAGTGGCATTCTTGGAGAGGTCCATCCATTGTGAGACTTTAAAAAATTTTTTTTCAAAAATCCATTAAGAATTTTTACTATATTAATTCTAAGCGTTTTCATGTGTTTATTTTTAGCATATTAGAAAATTTAATCCATACTCTTTTTGCTTTGTGTTGCATAGATTGATTTATTATTTAACCAATTGGGAGTTATAATTTAATTTTTTTAGATTGTTCTGTTTACTTAGAAGTCTAATTATCCCGGGCAACGCCGGGTACCTCTGCTATTATCTAATAAATGATAAAAAAGAGGATATTAATTTTGGTATTATTGAATAACAAAACAAACGCTTTCACTGGTAATTTAAAGTCTACAGAGTAAGGAAACAACCTTTTAAAATATTAACGATTATTTCTGGATTAGGAATCTTTTCCAGAAATAAGATGAGTCATGTTAATAAGTAAATTTTTCTGGAGATTTGTTTCAAATAATGCATGAAAGGGCGTCGTCATAGTGGGATCAACGATGGCTCAGTCATTAATCACCGAAGAAACATTAAAAAAAAGTACCCTTCCTTATCTACTATCGTACTACGATTATCAAATGTTTGAGGTTTGATCACGAACTCTAGCTGTTAACACATACACATAGATTAAGCGTAAAAAAATTTTTAAGTTATGACTTCGGTATAATCAGCCATTTCTTTTATTATTATTATTATTATTATTATTATTATTATTATTATTATTATTATTATTGTATTCGTTCTAGTTCGGGTGAACTGACGGTGACTTATTCTGGCGTCAGTATTTATAGTGTACATAAGATCAAAAAATCTGACAGTAATACAAATTATTTAATTAAAAATTATTTTAAAATGAAATTTTGATTAATAGAACAATAATAAACAATGAATTAATTAATATAAGTAACAGCATTTAATAGTTTAACTGCGTTAAAAATAATTTAATTGATTCGTGTAATCGTTTATGCTTGGTAGGAGAGTAGCTTGTGTAAAGCGTAAAAAAGACTGATATAATATTGAAAGAAAACTTTAAATTTAGTCTTAAATAGAAGAAAAATATCCCGTATAACGTCATATGTGTTGATCATGACTAAGAAAATATAAAAAAAATATTCTTCGAGCTACAATTCAACCCAAAGATCATAGCATTAAAAAATCCCCACTTAAGATATTATTTAAATAAACTACGAAATTAATTGTGGTTAATTCCATATTAAGGTGCACAATTATTTGGATGAATGCACGTTTTAAACTAGAGCATGTATAAACTGCTGAAAAATCAATCAGTTGGTGGACCCTGTCTGCTCTGTTTTACCTGGATCTGATTTTCTTAAGCATATGCCACATGTTTTCGATCGGATTCAGATCCGGAGATTCAGCTGGCCACTGCATTAGTTTGATATGATGGTTTTTGAACCATGCAGTTGATCATTGAGCAGTGTGGCAAAGGGTCGTTGTCTTGCTGGAATACCATATCCTCCTTAAACATTCCATAGTAGTTGATAGTCCAACAGATTGTCATTCAAAACATCAATGTACGATTCGGTATTCATATTTCGGTGAACCCAACTCAAAAACCAGGTCCAAAAGATGTCATACAAGCCCATATCATAATGGAACATCTACCAAATTTCGTAGTCCCAATCATTCGCGAAACAGAAGCGGTGTTTTCGCATCTTTCCACGTCCAGATACGTCCATCACTTTCAGCAATTTTTTTTTTTTTTTCATCAGACCAGATTATTGCGTTTTCAGTCTTTTTTCAGTCCTTTCTTGATGACCGTGGAATTTCAAACGCTGTTTACAATGTGATGCTGTTAGGCGTGATTTCTTTTTCACTACAACCTTCATTCTGTTTTTTTTAGTGCTCAGGCCACTGTCAACGGGCTACTGATATTCCTTATGATTGTGGGTGCTGCACCCCTTCGAAACAGGTTTCCAAAAGTCCATTTCTGATCGTCCTCGTTAAGGATCTGGTTGTTTGTTGACTTAAAACCTTCATTCTTCCACGATTGTTGGGTGCGATATTGCTTGTACATTTCTGTTTGATGCTGCTAATAGATGATTTTGAGATCTTCATCTCACATTTTATGAAGGAAAAACTTTTTCCTTCATTAAGGCGACGGATTACTGCAGGGGTGAGCAACTGTTTTTTCTTGAGGGCCGTATAAGCGTTTTCAAAAATGTTCGCGGGCCGCATGACCAATGATGACACATGTAGTAAAAACGTAATCTTCTTAAACACTTATTTTATTCAGTTTAAACAATTCTTTTACAATTTACAAACATGCTAATACAATCAATGACAAATATATAATAGTCACTATTTATTCGTATGAAGTTTGAAGGTATCCACAGTCAGCGACAAATTTAGTGTAATCAGGTGTGAAATGGCTGCTATTAATGCGCAGAACGGCCTGTAAGCTTTCATTTGTCAGTAGTGACCTGCTCTTGGACTTATTTATTTTCATACAAGAAAAAGTGTGTTTGCATATGTACGTGGAGGCAAATATTACGAACATTTTTCTTGCGAAATCTTTCAATTTTGTAAAAGTGTTTTTTGCAGATTTCCATAGAATTGTAACAGATTTTGTGAACAAATGTGTTTTCAGAGCACTGTCTGCCTGCATGTCGATGAGCTCTTCTTGGAGAGGTATGGGTGCTATTTCAGCATCACAGTTAAAGGGTGATGTCAAAATATGGAATTGCGGTTCCATTGATTTGAAGTCTGCAAATCGTCTTCCGAATTGAGCATTTAGTTTGTGAAGCTGTTGGCTATATTTTCCATAATATTCAGACAAAACCGTTTGAGTTTTCAGACTTGGGAAATGAGCAAAGTCTCCTTGACTAATCTGTTTAGCAAACAGCCGCAGTTTAGATTGAAATGCTGTCACAGCAAAATACAACTCATGCGCAAACACGTCTTTATCTTGTAATTTCAGGTTCAATTCATTAAGCTTATTCATGACGTCCACTGCAAATGCCAAGTCACAAAGCCATTCTTCATCTTTAACACAGATACAGAACTCCGAAAAAATATTTTTCATCTCCAAAAACAACACTATTTCTTCTTTCAGATTCCAAACTCGGTTCAGTAGTTTTCCTAAACTTAACCATCGAACATCTGTATGGTAGAGTGCATAAGCTATTTCCAAAATCATTTCCTCTAGAAACGTGCGAAACTGTCGGTGATTGAGACCTCTTGATCTTATAATATTAACAACCTGCACCACAGGACCAGTAATATGTTTAACATCAAGCACAGACTTACAAAGAATTCCTTGATGAATGATACACTGAAACGATAGCACTGTATTACCTGGACAATTTTCTTTTACTTGATCGTTCAGCAGTTTTACTAGGCCTGAATGCTTGCCAGTTAATGCAGGGGCTCCATCAGTTGTGATGCTTGCTAAGTTGTGAAAATTCAAACCACACCTAGACAAACATTTCTTAACACTACCGTGAAAATCTTGGCCTGTGGTTGTATCTTTCATGGATTCCATTGAAAGCAATTCTTCACTAATTTCGAAATTGTCTTGGAGCCCACGAATGAATATCAACAATTGAGCTATATCCTGAATGCCAGTGCTTTCGTCCAGTGCAAGAGAATACCACAGGAAATTCTTAGCGGTTTGAAGGAGTAGGTCCGTCAAATTTGAAGAAATAGCCTGAATTCTCCTCACCACCGTTCTGCGAGACAATCTGATAGCCTGGGTTTAGAAATGGCTTCAGGGCAAACGATATTAGTTGTTCCCAGCATACAGCTTTTTAGAAATTCAGCATCAGAAAATGGCTTGTTGTGTTTTACTATTTTGTTTGCTCATTACAGCATCTCGAACAGTTTTGCTCAACGTAGTGGCTACGTACAGTACAACTTTGTATGCCTTCCGTTCAATACAAAGGAAGTGACAGCTTGTACCGTCATCTATCAACAGATTAGCTGCTTAACTATCGAATCGAGCAAGATGGCGGAATCATGTCGCATAATAGAGAAATGCTAAGTTTTAAGCACTTTTATCTTAGCTATGAGCAGTTAATATGGGATAGAATGAATATTATGAATGGCGCTGATGATTTGCAAGTCAAGAAAAGATACATTTCCTTAAATTTACTAGATCTGTATATCGCTCACTGCGCTTAGATGTCCCTCCCCCCTCAAGCATTCTTCTCCTGTTAACTCGAGTTAGCTCTGATCGCTACGCTATCTACATTTTGGCTCTTTTGCAATTTATTTCATGTAATCTATATATATATTGATGTACGTATGTATGCATGTATATATTGTTGCAGTAATTAATGACCACGCCAAAAGGTCTGAAGGAAGACCAGAGGTTTAAGAAGTCCCCCTTCCAAAAAATAAATCATACTGAAAAAATTAATTTCAGAAATGGAACAACAAAGCGTAATCAAGCATCTGGATTCATCCTGGTTACTCCCTTATTTTCTTCTCGAAATAAAAGGAGGGCAGGAGTACTGTTTTGGTTTGGATCCCTGATCCCTGAATCGACTCACCAAGCCTATGGTGTATTACCTGTTGCCCATCGTCCTGATAGTGTTCAAACTCTTTCATGCCCGCTTATGTTCTGTGTTGGAACTTAAGGATGCCTATTGACAAGTTGCGCTGGATTCCGAATCCCTAGAAAAGCATCATTTATGGTACCTGGGATAGGCACATTTTCTTTTACAGTGGTTTCTTTTGGAATAAAAAATAGCGCACAGGCTTTTCAATCACTAATGGACCACGTGTTCGACCCGTCCGTTGAACCCTGGAGTGATATTATGGATGATATGATAGTGGAAATTCCAGATGCCGCATCGCACCCGCGCGCCTTGGGTACAGTGTTCGAAAGATGAGCCATAATTTGAAGATCAGTTTTGCCAAGTCTCGGTTCACCATGGACCAGGTCAAATTTCTCGGCTACCGCATGGTGTCCCACTTCCAAGAACATCGCACACCTGGTCCCACTTCCAAGAACA
>JAHWFO010013641.1:252085-268278 GCA_023313115.1 Rhysida immarginata
TGGTCCCACTTCCAAGAACATCGCACACCTGGTCCCACTTCCAAGAATATCGCACACCTGGTCCCACTTCCAAGAACATCGCACACCTGGTCTCACTTCCAAGAACATCGCACGCATGGCGTCCTTGTCAGTGCCCACGAATTCGCGTTCTGTCAAGCATGGTCCAATTCTATAAAGAAATTATCTCCGAGCTGTCTGACATTAACCAGCCATTACGTCAGCTCACGCACAAAAATCAACCCTGGATTTGGAAACAGCGTTACCAACGGGCTTTGGATGAAATAAAAAAAGGCTAAGAACACCGATATTTAGACAGCCTAATTTCAATTTGCCTTTTGAAATCCACACAGATGCCAGCAAAAAGGTGGTAGCCAGTATGCTTGCACAGAGGAAAGATGGGCGATCGTGCATCATAGGCTATTATAGCAGGAATGCGTATCCAGATATATGGTGCTTGAATGGGAATGTTTGGCCTCCTATCGACGGTCCAGCATTTCCGGCCATACCTGGAGAGGACCGAGTTTAAAGTTTATTGCAACGCCCAGATGATAACTAGGCTACACAGGTTTCGTGATCAAAATAGCCGAATAACGTGCTGGGCGTTGAAGCTGCAATGCTTCACTTTCTCAGTGGAACATAAACTCGGTGGCCTTAATCGCGTTACGGACGCCCTGTCGAGAGGCCTGTTTACTCAGCAGGTTCCTGGCGGACTTAAACCCATAGATTGGGGGCAGAACAGTATAGGGATGCTTGGTGTCAAAATGTTATCAAAAATCAAACGGCGGTCACAATATGGATACTTGAAGAAGGTATTTTGTGTTATGATGGCCTCACCGGAAGAATTGCAGTGCCTGAATATGTCAGACAAAACTTTATACGCTATTGGCATTCAGAGTGACCCTTAGTGTACTCTGGGACGTACAAATTAATTTATATGTTAGCACGAAAATATATATGGCCCAGAAATGTAAGGCAATTGCACATGTTGTGAGCTGTTGTACTCCTTGCCAGAAATGTAAGGCAATAAATATTAGACCCCTGCAAAATTTAATTAGAAGTAAAATCACAGGCTCACGGGCACTGTGCACCTTGGACGCCATGGGCCCTTACCGCCTACGTCTTGGGGGAATCGTTATGTCTTGGTGTTGGTCGATGCTTTCACGAGTTGGGTTGAGGCCGAACCTGTGCGCAGACTCAACCAAATCGAGGTCGTCCGGCTGATACGAAGGTGTATTAAACCCTCGGGAAACCCAAGCGTATTTTACAGGATAAATGCCTCATATTTTCATGGACTTCAAATAGATCAACTTTATAAAACCCAAAAAATAGAAGCATTATACAGCGTTCCGTAAACGCCGTGTACTAATCACACGGAACGATATATCAGGACGTTAAAAGAGAATTTACGTTTGAGCCTTATTGATAGACCCATGGGGGAATGAGATTCTTCTGTTTCCAAGTGTGTGTTCACATCGCGGGTGGTTCCCCACGATTGGACGCAATTTACACATGAGCAATTAATGAACGCAATTGGGATGAGGAGAAAACTCCACTGAACCATGAGGAATGTGAACATACTATACAGGCAGCTTTTGTTAATCGGTGGTGAACGGGTTTTAGTCAAA
Source organism: Rhysida immarginata (assembly GCA_023313115.1). Classification (NCBI taxonomy): domain Eukaryota; kingdom Metazoa; phylum Arthropoda; class Chilopoda; order Scolopendromorpha; family Scolopendridae; genus Rhysida; species Rhysida immarginata. Next base: position 253,711 of record JAHWFO010013641.1, read on the forward strand.
ACCCACATGATGCTCAGCACGCAATAAAAATTCACGGCTTAGAACCCCTCTATCAAGGCCATTTCAGCTCTGTTATTGAAATGCTTGGACGACTTTGGTCGGCTTGGATGACCCATACGACCGGCGAGGTTGGAAAATTTCTGTACAGAATTTAAAAAGATATAAGCAAGATTTTCAAATTTCCTGAATCAATTACTAAATCTTTCTTGCTTATTCTCATGTTTCTTTTTACCGCCTATTCTCTAACAGAAATTCGTTGGTTTCTTGTCTAAATTAACTCATAGCGCGTTTAGTCGTTATGAACCTTTTATCAAAAATTTTAACTTTGGTTATGGTTTGCGATTTCATCGGGGAAAGTGTTTACCTATAAATTTTTTTCTCTTACGTTCAATATATATAGTCCCGTAACGTTTCCTAAATATATAGTCCCGTAACGTTCAATATATATATTTTTAACCCGACACCCCCATATTAATAAGCAAAAAAAAGGGGAATTTTTTTTGTTCGTTAGGGAGTCTGTAGCAGGGCGGACATTTCAGGTACTCTCTTTTTTAATACTTGACTCATTTATCTTACTCCACAGTTTTACTTTGCCGTTTCCAGGTAACCTATTCTGGGCCGTCTATTCCTTTCCTCCGGATCTATCTAATGCTCCTGCTGTTGGTGAGTTCTTTTTTGGGGGTGTCGGGTTCCATTTTACTTATGTTCGCTCCTTCTTATGGAGAGTGGGTATTTTTATATAGCACAGTTTGTTTACAATTATTTTTTGTTTCTATTTTGGGTTTATCAAGCTGTAGCTGAATATTGTTCAATTTTATTCCCTTTTGTGTGCTAAAAATATATTACAGTAAATAAAGAATTTTCTTGGATATTATGTGTTTTAATCATAACAATAGTTAGTTAGGATTGTCCGTTATTTAATCTTTTCTTTTGAGCAATGTTGATTTTTTTCTTATTGTTCTTACGTTTATTTTGTTTGTTATCCTGAGGCTCGACTATTCGTGCTGCGTAGAAGCGCTCGGACGCTGTTTCCATTAAAATTTTAAAGCTCTTTCCTCTCGTAGAATAAATAATTAAGAAATGAATAATGATGCTTTTGCCAGTGAACTGTCGCTTGTTTATGGAGGGAGTTGGAACTTGGCAGCGGCCTTACAACTTGTCCTCGAGATGGTTCTCCTGTATGTGGAGTCATCTCTTAATTGGATGTGTCTATCGTTGCGACGGCTTCTTCGCATCGTCAACACTCCACTACGTATTGTCTGATTCCTAAATAACTTTTGCCAACTGTCTTCATTTTACATTTGTCAATATCTATGATGGTGTGCAACATGAACCAACAACGGAATGAGGAATCTTGATGGTAGTTAGTTTTCGTGGACCATATTTTTTCCTTCGCTGTCGGGATGCCATTTGAGACTGATTTTCGCTTCGACGTGGCGTCCACCGCTGATGATGTTTCATCACTATTCTTAATCTGTTTTCTTTTAATAGTTTGCTTGTATATTTCTTCTCTTTGTTTGCCTTCAGGAACAAAAACTATCAAGCTTTACGACTAAAATTTTGTGGACTTCCAACTAAAGTTCATCCAACTAAAGTAATCATCTCCGTTCATGTGACTTTTGTGCCTCATTAATTTTGTTGCATTTCATCGTCTACAGTTTTTGGCTCCCATTACTTATCAAATTTTATTGTTTTAACTGTTCCTTCCGATTTCCGTGCTCTTGCGCGTGACTTTATTTTTTTTATTATCCAACGTTTATTGACTATCTAGTCCGATGAAGTCAGTGGTCTCTTTCAAGTAAGATTAGTTGAAATTATGGAACAGTTTAAACAATAAAATTAATGAGGCACAAAACGGGGAAGATTTAGAGTTGGAAGTCCGCAAAATTTTAGTCGGAAAGCTTGATAGTTTTTGTTCCTGAAGGCAAACAAAGAGAAGAAATATACTAGTGTCAGGCCCATTTTCCTGGCGTAGAGGGAAAACGAGCGTCTTGAATGCCAGCGGAATGAATCCAGCAATCTGTAACGTCAGCGAGCCACGCGCTGACGTAGAACAAGGAAATTATGGCTAAGGTCATAAACCCTCACTGGTGAGAGAATGATGACGTAATTTCTCACTGGGCTAACCGTCTTTTTCTCGGTGAGGACGGTGAGACTAACCGGTTAGGCATAGCAGCACTAACTGCCGTTTCTGACCGCGTTAAAATGACGTCACAAATTTCTCATTGGGATTTCTGACCGACCAAGCGCTAACTCTTCTCACCGGTGAGAGTTTTTGACCTTAGCCTATGAGACGTCAGAGAAGGAATGGGTTGGAGGCAGAGAGAGAGTGAGAAGGCACGAGGAGAGAGGCAAGAGGAAGGTCACGAGGCAAGTGACTAAGAGCGGTGCTCCGTTAAGCGATGGTGAGAGCACGAAGGGATATTACTACCGGCCGGAGGCACGCTAGGAGAAGCCAGGAAGAGTGCTGCGAACCGACAAGTGGAAAGCAGGGAGACGCCGACAGCGCAAGCGTAAAAAGTAAGAGATTTAACTTCTCTCATGCGTCGCGGCGAGTTCAGCTGCTTAATGTACTTCCGGGACCATTCTCTAGTATGAAGCTTTACCATCTGGAGCCTATCACCCAAATGGAACTAACGGTTTGGTTCTCTAGCAATTTAGAGAATGACACAAGCCGAACCTGATCATTGACTGGATAAACCAGTTACTTGTGCTGGAGTTTTTCCGTGTGGTTTATCCAGTTACTTGTGCGGAGGGCCAGGCAGGCTGAATTGTACATAAGGCCTCGTTCGTTTTTCTGGTGAAGAATGAAGCAAGTTGCTGTAGTGTTTTTATGGCGCAGGAAATTTCTTCATGGGTCCGGCGACAGTTCGCTATTTAACGAAGTTAAAGAGTAAGAAGTTCGGCGCGGGAAAAATGATGTCGGGCAGCAGGGTGTTTGTTTAATACCTACGTGACAGTTGTTTTCCTAGTGGCCGATAGATTAATGGTAATGCTATTGAAATGTGTTGCAAGGAAAACTGTAGTTGGCTATTGTCTTATTAAGAGACATAATTTACATGTTTGGATATTAGTATTTATAGAGGACTAGTAGAGTTATGTATAAATCAATTAGGACTCGAAAGCTTTGTCCCTATTGGCATGCTTGTGATATTTGTATATAGGCAATAATATCAGCATGTATATACAGGGTCGGGACACATTAATATGACCACCTGCTAGTATCCGAAATATCCACCTTTGGCAGCAAGCACAGCAGCTAGTCGACGTGGCAGAGAGTCAGTAAGTCCTCGGAAAGTGGTTGCAGGTATCTGGCACTATTCGGCGATCAGTGCATCCCGTAATTCCATCAAAGTGCGTGGTGGAGGGTCCAGCTTGCGGACATGGCGATCGAGATGGTCCCACAAATGTTCAATAGGATTGAGGTCCGGGGAGTTTGGTGGCCATAGGAGTAGCTTGAATTCATCCTCATGCTCCTCGAACCAGTCGTGGACACTTTTAGCAGTATGGCAGGGAGCACTGTCCTGTTGAAAGGTGCCATCAACCTGAGGAAACACAGTCGACAGTAACTGTTCTGCGACGATCGTCAGGTAACGAACAGCATTCAGTGTACTCTCCAGCGATATCAGTGGACTCAGACCATACCAGGAAAACATTCCCTAAACAGTCACACCTCTCCCACCAGCCTCTTGTCTGCCAACGATGGTGTTGGGATGCCTGTTCTCAGATGCTACCCGGCGAATTCTCCATCGTCTGTCCACTCTGTTCACCAGAAACCGCAGTGGCACGCAGATTGGTCTTGGCCAGGCATCCTGACCGACACTCGCCTCTAGGAACGATGGCCCGTGGGACCTCACAGTTACCTCTAAGGTTGCTCGAAGCTGTCTGGTTCGTCCAGTCGCGGCACACAGTCACAACGGTGGACCTAGAGCAGATCACAAAGGTGGCCGTTTCTGAAATGCTGCTCCCCTTGGCCCGATAGCCAATGATCATCCCTTTTTGGAAGTCCGACAGATCACTTGCTCTTCCCATGACGGCGACAATTGCTGTGTTAACGGATGCTACTACACGTCTGCTGTTGTCAGCTTTTAATGATATGCAATGATTTTTCATACCATAGGACGTTCCAGCATGTTCGAGGAGAGGTGGTCATATTAATGTGTCCCGACCCTGTATGTCCTTGGTAGCTTCCGTATTAGGAGCGTAAGGATAGTTCATAAGTTAAGATTAGCTTGGGTAAGTTAAGTGATGCTGGTAAGCCTTGTCCCTGTTAGCATTTTTTATGTATAGTTATAAGTTAAAATTAATATAAGATAAATTTAACGATATCTTATTGCATTCCCATTAACAGAAGCAGGGAGCGCTAGATAATTTTGGCGACCTTCCTTTTTTCCCGCCTGTTGCTCTAAGTTGTTGAGTTACATTAAAGGGTTACTGCCAAGTGTAGTGTAAAAGTCAAAAGGGTTACCCGTTAACGTTTATATAGAGCTAGCCGGATTATTTGATCTCCTACATTGTATTTGCGTCGTTTTAAGGGGAATCTTTGTCTTTTCCATGATTCCTAAAGGAGGTCCTAAGAGTTTGTGAGCACGTTTACGTGCCCGTGTAAACTAACTTTTAGTTTTATAGACTAAGTTTCTATTTGCGATGACCATCGTGGTCTAAAGCGAGAATTACTTACTTTGAAAAACTATTAATTATTCTCTATTTCAGAAAATCAGCTGGAATATGTATTTAAAAAAATTAATTTGATAGTGAATATATTAATTTTATTTAAAGCTATTCCTTCGTCTGTGCTTCTGTTAGTAGTTCTTACTCTGCTATTTTACAATTTATAAATTTTTACTTAACAACAAGCAAGCTATTAAAAGAAAACAGAGTAAGAATAGTCATGAAACATCATCGGCAGTCGACGCCAATAAAATAAATGAAATGGAACCCTTCACCCCCCAAAAAAACTCACCAACAGCAGGAACATTAGATAGATCCAAAGGAAAGGAATATAGTTCCCAGAATAGGTTACCCGGAAATGGCAAAGTAAAACTGCTGAGTAAGATAAAAAGGTGAAGGAGTAAAAAAAAAAATAACTGAAAATTCCGCCCTGCTACAATATAGATGTACTGTATGTATTGTAGCGGCCATCCTTGGGCCATTTTACGTGGTCTACAACTCTTGCTAAAGCTAGTGTAAATGCCTAATGTTTCTGGCCTAATCAAACAATAAAATTGAAGCGAACCAATAGGTAAGCGTAACGTAAACCTCCTTTCTATTTAATAATTACTTTACATAAAGTATCTAAAATCATTATTCGCATTATCATTGATCAGAAATAGCTTGTGAACAGATTTCATTAATTTTCTGACAAAACCGAAGGATGTTTTGCTAGATACCGCCTATTCTTCAAACCAACGACTTAAGTTATTTCGCTATTAGTAAGGTCCTCACAGTTCGGAAAAGTTTTAATAATTATCTAGAGCTACATTCAAGCGTATTATCAGGAGTAATTTATATTACGTCAAAATTGGATAGAGCACGAGAGATAATGTTAATGTTTTCCAAAAATAAACAAAATCGTTAATTCATTGGCTCAGGGATGATACTCATTCATTCGAGTGGTTCAGCTGTAGCACAGTTAACTCTGTGCTGAAGGCTCAGGCGCAGCTCAATTATTAATAATGCCTTAGTTATTCAGAGTTCATAGCTGGTCAAGCCTGTTCCTCTAACTGACGGGGGGGCGCCGCGCTGCGTGATAGGGAAAGTTGGGCCGCGGTTGGGTTTTGTTAGTGTGGGAGAAACCCGCCCGTTACCTTACATCATTGACTTTCGGTTTCTTTAATTAGTTATCAAATCCCAGATCCTAAACCAACGTTAGACGCGTTGATTACCATTCATTAGAAGGGTTCTCTTCAGACATCTTTAGTTTCCGTCATATCATTTTTTGTTACGATTCATGACCTCCGATATTAAAAACATGTCCGTCGGCCATCAAAACTCATTCGAAGCCATCACAAAAAAACTATATTTTCCACACACTTTTATTGAACTTCACTTGTTTGTGTGTTTGTGCGCAAATTTTGCAATCAATATTCTGTATACCTTTAACATTATCATCACTGCGAACTTTTACCCGAGCTTTTACATTTTTGTCCTCGGTCGCCTATTGTTGCCATCGTCAATTCTCCGTAGTCGTGGATTACTCATTGACATCACACTTCAACAACCTCAGCTCTTGACATTGGGCCCAATGATCAATATTTCTTTAGCTGAACGATGATCTCTCCGAAAGAAGCACTTGGAGAAGCTTCACGTTAATCCAAAGCAACGGAATAACAACATCAGGGCAATGACCTAGTTGCTTCCTTCGAGACGGTTACCGACGTCAAATCACACATTCTTGGATAGATGAAACTCTATTTTGGCGCTTGGGCTTATTCGTGAATTCATTGGGGTAAGGAGAAATAACAGTTCTCTGGGGGGGGGGGGGGTTTTATATGGTTAAAAAAAGGACCAGTGGCATGGAGGTCATCCTAGACGCACTAGGCCTGCCTGAGGAGGAGTGTGGACGAATTTTTGGAGCAACTGGAAGGGTTAGCACTTTAACTGGACAAGGAGCACCCGTTTCCGCGTGTAATGCACTCATGACCTCACAATTGAGTGGCTGACGTATAACGCAGGCGGCATTATATTATTTTTGTATGTATGTATGTATTGTTGCGTGCCAAATTTATCTTGGACTTTGAATTTATTGGAAGTATTTTTTTATTATTATTGCTTTCTAGTTTAATTTTAGATAAATTAAAAAAAAAAATTTTCCTGCCAACTTTCATTGTTGGTTAGGAGTTTATCGTAAGTTAATTTCTTTACTTGGATTGTTTGTTCTCGTTGTCTCTTTATTATTGTCTTTTGTTTGTCGCGGTCATTCCTTTTGCGTGCGTGCGTGTTTTTTGGTTTCTTGTTTTTAGTTTTTTGAGAAAAAATTTCAGTCTTCTTCCGACGCTCAACCAGGCAGCTTCTCTTACGTTTCGAGGAGTAGTTTGGGCCGGCATGGGTTGAACGAACTCGCCATGTATTTTAACTTTGAGCCTTATTTTTTCCCCTGCCAAGGATGTTGTGGCAGGCTGGTGTATTGAAAGTTTTGCGTGTGTCTCCAACAGGTGAATTTTAACTGATGAATTGTCCTTTTCCACCCTTATGAAATCGCCTGTGTTCGCAATTCTTTCGAATTCGTCGCCTTTTTTTTTCTTCAGATATCTTTCATGTTTTTTTTTTCTGTCGTCTCTTCGTAACTCTACGCCAGGATTCTTCGATTTGGATGTGTTCGAGGACTTCATGGAGTAGCCGAGAAGCTGCCAGTGACATCAGGTACGGGGCGTTGGATTTCCCTTGGACGCTCGTTGGAGTTCTGGTGCTTCGTGAGCTCTGCATAGTCATCATTTCAAGTTTCCCTTTTTTTAGTCAATTTTCTTCAAGGTTTTTACGTTGAGACTGATTTCGTGCGGTTTGTCATGATTTATGCCTTTCCACATTTCCTGGATGTAATGAAATTTTGTGCTTGTATAATGGCGACGTTTTTTGAACGTTTCAGTTTGTAATCAATACACATTAGCCACGATCTTTCCTAGTACTGATATTTACCTTCAACGTTTTATTTTTTTAATTTTATTATCTATTATGCTTTTAATATTGCCTTTTGATTTGTAATTACTTATTAATTTTTTTTATTTACTTTTCTTCTAGCGTAGCTCATCCTGTTGCCTCCTTCCTGGTATGCTTGATGGTTTCCACTTGTTTTGTGCGTTTTTTGTAGCCCCTTCAGACACAGACCTTAATTTCGATTGTAAAAATTTTGTTTTTACATTTATTATATTGATACTGTTACATTAAACATAACCAGCAGTTTTTTATTTATTAACATTTTTTATTATCTTTTTACATGTATGGCTATATTTGCTACCGAAATATACATATTTATTAGAGAATCAACAGATTTTATTCATGTCATTTATTTAGTACGAAATTTTACAAAACATAAAAATATACCGCACTTTTGACAAGGTAAACGTCCAAGATACAAGTTGGAAACATATGTTGCCAAGGTGACTGAAGGGGTTAATGTCGTCCTGGTTTGATTGTCTACGTTTCGTCAGTTGATTCCCTTTAAGTAGGATTGTCTTCGCTATGAGTCGTCTTGTGTTGTCCTCCGTAAGTTTGTGGTCTGATTGTTTTAGGTGAGTTGCGTTCGGCGAGCTCATGTTTTTTTTTTGTTCTTTGTTTTTTTTGTTCGTGTGTTTTTTTGAAAGACTATCAATCTAAAAATTTCTTATATTTAATTATTTCTTTTTTTAATTTTTATTTTATTTTTTGTTTACCTCTTTTGTTGGGTTCTCGGACCTATGTAATCCATTTTTTCCTAAAGCTACTTTGTTTACTCTTAAGCAACATTAGTGAATTCGACTTCATCCCGAGTCCTTGGGGAGCTTTATTTGTTAAACTCTCATGAGCAACATTAGTGAATTCGACCTTGGAATTAATCCATGTATATTCTATTGATTTAGCTTTTGATGTATGAATTTCTTAATGTATCATTCTGGGTTTTTTTTACACTAATTGAGATCAAAGAAAAATCAGGAAATTTGATCTTAGTTTAGTGGATTTTTCCCGTTTTATTTCCATCCAGTTTGTTCAGTTAGCTCTTTATTACTGTAATTTTTTTTCTTGTTATTGTAGTTCGTTCTGCCACGTCGTTCCTCTTTTCAGTCGATGCAGTTCAGATGTAGCGTCTTAAGCTTAGTTTCCATACCTGCGTTTTTAACTGCGTCTCTGCGTCTAGACGCATAAATTGGTGCGTCTTGACGCACGTGTCATGGAAACAGATATCTACGTCTCCGAGTCTTGGTTGACGTGCGTATGTAGTTCATGCGTCTGAACGAAGAAAGTGAAGTAGATAAGCTTTCTACTTCTTGACGCACTTGTAAATGCGTCTCAAATCTTTCTAGATCACATGATTGTTTTGCGCAAGCGCACTTGCTTTGTTAACAAAAGACGTTCAGTCCAGTCGTCATTTCGCTACAACATGGCTGAAGAAAGAGAATTTGAAGAAATGTTGATCGGGGAAATTTTTAATCGGCCAATATTTATTTATTTATTTATTTATTTATTTATTTGGGTTAGGTAAAAAAGTTACAATAGTGCCCAACAAGGCCAGTATGGTAAAAAACCGACAAGTTAGGCCAAGTGGGCACATTACGGAACAATAGGCAAAACAAAATTGGGTTAGTAAAACAATTATAAATAAACAATCTAATCGGAACGTTAATAAAAAAAAAACAACAGACAATCAAATGTAACTGAATACAGGTCCATTAGAATATAAACGAAAAGTTATAATTAATTGGCACAAATGATAATTTACAAAAAGTAAATGGTTTCAGTATAGACTAAAAATAACGTAGCAATTACTAACATATAATATACTTAATAACAAGATTAGTAGCAATATAAAGATAAAGTAAATAATAAAACAGTACCAGAACCTTAACATAATCTAGTTAGAGATGTTAATTTATTGAGGTAGTAACGTGTCGGATTAAATATTTCCTAAAAGTTATGTATGGTGAGGTTAATCGTATTTCCTTGGGAATGATCGACCAATTTTCCAGACCTTTAATTGATATACAGCGATTACGGTACTCACGATTTACATATGGGAGACGGATATTATCGGCGCTCCGAGTCGAATAAGAATGTGTGTCTCGGTATAACTTAATTGTAATCGGGGTTGTAATTTTAAGTAAGGAATTTATTACTTTATAAATGAAACAGCAAGACTGAATTAAGTAAATTTGATTAATGGTTAAAATATGGAAGGATTGAAATTAATGAGAAACCGATGCAGTTTTCGGCAATTTAGTAAGTGTGCGTAAGAACCATTTTTGGAGCTTCAAAATTCGCTTTAAGTTGTATTGGGAGGTGGCACCCCAAAAAACAATCCCGTAACATAAAGAAGAATGGATCCAGGTAAAATAAAGAAGAAGAAGAATATCATTAGGTAAAAATTGGAGCCTAGAAATAACGCCTTGTTTTTTTATTTAGCTTAATTATTAGATTGTCAATATGTAAATTCCAAGTAAGATCGTGGGTTAGAAATAGTCCTAAATACTTAAAAGATATGACTGTGACTATTGAGTAATTGCCGTACAGTATCAGAGGAGAGACCGGTATATCTCGTTTATTTCGTTGAAAAAAGAACATTGCATTGGATTTATCCGCATTAACTGTTAGTGAATTTATTTCGTTCCATTGTAATAAGTTACACATTGCAGTATTCATCATTAACAATAAATCTGAGATATCAGGGCCGGAAAATAGTAGTGTAGTATCGTCGGCATAGAAGATAGATTTATTAGTAGGAAAGATAAATGAAAGAACGTTAAGGAATAAATTAAATAAAAGAGGAGAAAGTACTGAGCCTTGGGGCACACCAAGGTTTCTGACCAATAAATTAGAAGACTTACCGGAATGTTGTAAATAGTATTTATAGTAAATATTATACGATAAAAGCCGATCAGACTATCTCAAAAGAGGCAGTCGCGCAAGCAATTTCGGCAACTCTACAGACTTGAGATCACTGGGCGGAGCTTCTCCTATGCCATGACACAGGCACCGCCATCTAGAGAGAAACAGAGAAACGCCATCTTTTAGGCGGCGTTGACACAGGTCGCAGATTACTTAAGTAAAAATAATATTTGAAATCTTATAAATTTAATAAAGACTCGTTTGTCGAGGTTCCCGATAGGAAAATAGTTAACGTTTTTGACTATCATCTGTGTAGCTAGGTTCGATTTCCCTTTCGGTGACTTTTTTTCTTTCAAAAATTATTTTATATGTTTCTTTAATATTAAATAATATCGAGAATAAATAAATAGTAAATGCAAAGATGTAAAAAGTAAAAATGAAAATATAAAAAAAAAATAGTAAATAAAATAAAATAACAAACATAAGTAAGCTTACGTAAAAAGACAATTTACAATTAAAAACTTAATAATGATTTTTTTTTCTTTACTCTATCACAGCTCTCTAATCATGTAGGCTGTGATTCTGCATACTTGGTTGCATTTAAATAATCTTATTCTGTTATTAGTTTCTTCATTTCGTCGAACTTACTTTGTTAATTTTCACACGGATTTTCATTTTCTTTGCATTTTTATAATTTTTAGCACGCCTTTATCTTGTTCATTTTAGGGTTTTTTTCCCACCTCTTATTTTACAATTTTAAATACATTCTAATTTTGTGCTCTCTGTAATTATGTTTGTTCTATAATGTTTTCTAATTGTTATTTCATATTTCATATTTATATATGTACCATCCAGTGGTGCAAAATAACTTGAGATAACTAGTGGTCTCCCGACTCATTTTTTGCTAGTTTTTTTAAATTTTAAATGGTATATTTTATTATTTTTAATTATTATTATGAAAATACACTAGTTTCACGTTTTTCTTTTTTTTGTCCAAGAAAATAAATTTTTTTAAGCTTCTGCCAAAAACCCAACCTCTCAATGGAGAGTACCAATGCTTTTTCTTAAGTAATTGAGATATTTTCTTCTAATTATTTTACTTTATGCATTCTAATCTGTAATTATTCTCCTGTCAGTACATATGTAGTAAAATATAAAAATCATCTTTATTAAAATCGTTAAAATCGCAAGATCACTTACGAAAAACATCAAGCACAGTAAAAACGATGTTAATCTGCACACAGTATTCAAGAAATACTACGATTGTCCAATTTTGTTCAATGGTAAGCGGAACAAACATAGTGGAATCATGGCACTCAAATGCCTGAACCTTCTTGATCCCACTTGCTGGACTGTTTTTTCTTTTCTGTTTCAGAAGACTTTATTTTTCGAAATAATGATAATTTAAAACCAATAAAACCTAATAAACCTGACTCTTCAATTAATCTTGTATTAAATTTATCTTCAGCTGCCATTTTCTGGTTGCGCCATCTCCTATCAATAATGTTAACTTGGACCAAAATTAGAACCAAAATATATTAGCATGAATTGAGATAAAATATCAGATCGTATTTTGTATTTATTTTAGAAACATATCAGTGTTTTTCCGACGAAGATTCTCTGAAAGCTCTTATTTTCCTATTTTCCTCTTATTTTAGTTATTAGGCAACCGTTTTGAACGTCGGAGTTACTTAAGCTATTTCTACTACGTAGCCTGTGCAAATGACACGTCATAGGTGAAGCCACGCCCACAGAGCCCAAGTCTGTAGAGTTGCCGAAAGTGCGTCGCGCAATGGCGTGGATGAATGTGGCAAAAGCGGTCAATCTCCCTCTACATGCTCCCTCTAACGAGAAAAATTGCAAAACATAAACTCATGACGCATGCGCAGTTGAACTTTCTGCGTAAACTTCACGCATGCATGGAAACTGATACTTGCGTTCGAATTAAATGCGTCAAGAGCTGTTGCAATGTGCGTCTAGGTGCGTCCAGATGCACATTTGCTTTCTGCATCGAGACGCAGTTATAAATGCGTCAAAGACGCGTGCATGGAAACTAACCTTTACTCCTCAGTGTGCGTTCTCGAACTTTGGGACTTAGCGATCTGTTGTCTCCTGGGTCGAGTTTTTGGACTTCAGATTGCGGTTTAGTATGCATCGCTCATACGTCAAAATTGCGTAAGATCAGAGAAATTACCATTGGAATGCTTTGATATTACGCAATTTTGACGTATGAGCGATGCTTACTAAACAGCGATCTCGTCTCCAAAATTTCGCCCCTTGACTGTTTCTCTCTAAGCGCGGACCTAAGTTGCCTAGCGTTTGTATTGTCTACGTGGAGTCTTCATATTACGGTTCTTTTTGCTTTCTGATTGCTTTATTAAAAAAAAGAAGAAAAAAAGAAAATTCTGTAATAAAGAGATTATTTTTGATTGGATTTTCTTTTGACGATTTTTTTTTCCTTTACAAGGAACACGCTCCTAAAAATTTAGGATTGTGCTTCTTGCTCTTTTGTTGGGTAAATGTGAGGTTGATACTTGGTTGGGTCAGTTTATGGAAACGCTGTTTTAAAAGTTGATTGTCAGAATCATTTGTGGTTAATTAACTGGAAGGGCAGAGTTCGTTTAATTTTAGTTTAAATTTCTCTTGCGGGGTTGTACTTCTCACGCTAATGTGGTTCTTTTTTTAACTTAATTAATCCTTAGTGATACACGTTAAATTTGGGGGCTAAATCTTGCTTTTGGAGATCTGGTTGCACGTGTAGGAAGCGATTTCCATTCCTGCACGTGACAGTACGTACGTATGTATGTATGTATTGTAACGTGCCGGAAGGAAACCTTTTCCGACACGTTCAGCTACACTTGACGGAAAAAGGTAAAGCGAGACCGTAAAAGAAAATTCAAGTTGCGAAACTAATTTTATAAGACTTGCGTAGAGAGTTTGATACAACATTAAAATTAACCATTAGTTATAAACGTTCCATATTCTTTTCTTAACCCAAAATCCTTTTAATTGATTATATTTTATTTTATTTTATTTTATTTTTATTTTCTGATAATAATTAACATTAAAAAAAAAATAAATGTTAAGACTGAAATCCAAATGAACAAATTTTCCTTTTATTGCTATAAAAACGAAGCAAAGAGGAAAAGAAAAAAAAATTACAATAATACAGCCGTAAATAAAGCTAGCTTGAATATGTGGTAACTATAGTACACTCAGACGGATGGACGATCTGCACGAGGTACACAATCAGAGAAAGGTGAAGACTGTGAAAGACCAGATGATGTCCGGTTGATTTCAAACACCAAATAGTCTGAGAAAGTCACTCAAGAGTTCTAGCGTCTGTAGAGCTTGGATGGAAGGCTGAAAAGAATCAAGTAATCATTTGGAAATAAAATAAAATTTAAAAAGAAGAATGTTTAAAAACTCCAAAATAAAACCACAGGGTCAGAGAGCGTCTGATCGGGAAGAACCAAAATCGTAGATGGTTAAAGACAAAAAAATCCAATGGGCAGGGTTGAGTCATTTTTTAAACACCGGCAGTTACTCGGAAGAAGCATAGTTTCAATCACATAGGTTGGGCCTGTAGAGAGAGAAAGTACAGGGTCCGCCAGAAAGTCGTTCTAGTGAGCAGTTGAAAGTAGCTAAAACGGGATGTATTCAAATTGCCAGAGAAAAAAAAACATTCTTTTAAACAGATAGAGAATAATAAAAAAAAAATAAATAAAGAAAAATTAACGACTACTCACCACAACACGAAACAATTAGGACAATGGACGAGACTGAAAAAAGGGCAGGGAAAACGAAATGGGAAAACTCACATCACCACGAGAAACGAGTCTATTACCGGACGAAGACAACAAAGAGGGAGGGAGCGCAGTCATCAGAGGGAGGAGGGGAAAAGGAACGAAGAGGTGAGCGACGCTAATAAAAAAAATAAAAAAGCAACTGGTTATTTTAAAATTGACATAGCAAACAAAAAATTAATGATGACAAAAAAAGGAGTGTAGAGGTAGCTTCGACTGGCAGTCAGGAAAAGAAATAATTAAAACG
>JAHWFO010013641.1:283278-295587 GCA_023313115.1 Rhysida immarginata
TATAGCATTTTTACAAAGGGACTTTAATTATAATCACCTTGTATATAACTAGCAGAGGACCCGGCGTTGCCCGGGATAATTACACATGTATGTAAACAGAACAATCTCAAAAACTTGTTTAAATAATAACTCAATTAATATAACACAGAGCGAAGGGACTCTCCATTCATATGAAAAATCCGAAAAACAGGAATTCTAAGTGATATATCCGTGGCTCTGACTCTTTGTTTTTTTGAATAAATTTAGAAATATCTTAAAAATAAACACATGAAAAAGCTTATAATTAATACAATAAAGTTTATAATTAAAATTCAAAAAAAATTTTTTTTACATGCTTACAATGATTGGATCTCTCCAAGGATGCCACTGCTAGTATAAATAATTTCTTACTCACGTAACCTTTACTTGAGATGTACACTTGATGTTGTTGCAATTCCCACTCTTTGGCCTTCATCACTTTCTACAGTCTAGAGGTCGCTGATTCTTCTAATTACCATTTTTTCAATACAGCGCGGAGCTAAATGAATGCTTCCTCTGTCGTCTTTCCACTCTTTTCAATAGTCTGCTAACTCTCCATTATCTCCAGTTACTGATCATTTTTAAAGATTTTCAAGAAATTGTTAAGTACTAAGAACTCTAGTTTCTAAGAAAAGCCTGAATTACAGGAATTATATTGCACAAACTTTGCCTTTCATTGTTGGTCATGTGATATTTATTGTTGATCCCTGCCTAGTGTTGGTGCATTGCGTGTTGACACCATTGTTGATACTTATTGTTGAACAAACTTTTTCTTGCATTGTTGATAATGAGATATATATTGTTTGTCCGTGCAGAGTGTTTGTGAATTGCGTATTGATACCATTGTTGATACCTATTGTTGCACAAACTTTGCTTTTCATTGTTGGTCATGAGATATTTCTCATTAATATGCCCTGCCATAACCATGAATATCGATTTTTTTTATCGATAATTATTATTTTTCCGAAATCTGAGGGAGACAGTGACCTTCCTCATGGTTTGAAGGTCAAGTATGCAAAATTTCATCAAGAACGGAATAAAACTGTAGATTTGTATAAGAAACAAACAAACCAACAAACAAACAAACAAACAGACCCACAAACATCCTTCTTTATATATATAACTAATAATTATTAAATAAAAATGAAAAAAAAAATATAATAAACAATTAACAAAATAAATAATCAATTAATGTGTAAAATCAAAATAAAACTAGAAATATAAAATCAAATAAAAAGCTTACGTTTCGGATAGAGACTATCCTTTATCAAAAGGATAATTCTCTAAAAGCAATTAGAGTATTACAGAATTATCCTGAAGTTATGAAAAAATTACGACAATCGACAATCGAACAGTGAAGTGTACATTTGTTAGGATGGGACGAAAGCAGCGCTTTCACAAAGCTCATCTAACCAGAATAAACTCCAAATGAAATACACTGAGGTAGTCAAGAAGCCTAACCAACCCAAGCGGTCTTCCATATTATAAAAAAAAGAAAATAAGATTGACGATTGTCAGAAACAAAAAACAAACGAAATAAAAAATAAGTACTAACAGACGCCTTTATAGTTGGCATAGGGAACAGTAGGACGGTATTGGCTGAAAAAGCAGAAGAGGAATTTAAAGACGTGTTGGAATAGGCCAGGAAGGAGGACAAATAGGAGGTAATAAGAGGGCGACGAAAAATAATGCAATAGGTTAATACATACAAAATTAAAATTGTAAAAAAGTTTAGGAATGATAGGGTGTCTAGCAAAACAGTTTCGTAAAATTCCCTGGGAGAAAAAAAAAATTATCCCTGAAAAAATCCCTGACTGTTCCCGGTTACACAATTTTTTTGACAAAGCCCGGTCGCTCGTCACCCTGTAAAATAGTATCGCATAATAAAAAGGTCACTAAAATAAAAGAGTACAGAGAGCCTATGAAAAAAGTACAGGGACGGACACAAAATGAACATAGAAGTAGAAAGATATGACAGAACATTAAAACTGAGACAAGATAAAGAAAAACAAAAAGAAAGAAGAAAAAAGGCCCAGAGAGCCTGCGACAAATTAGGGAATACCTGAAGTTGAAGAGAAATATGGGAAAGGTAATGAGGGAATGGTGCCTTTGCTAAGGTTAATTAAATTAGGGGTGAGGGAATTAAATTTCCAAATAAGAAAAGACTCTTATTGCTTTCTTTCTTTTTTGTTATGGAAGTTACTATGAAGAATATAAAAGCTGATGGCCTGTAAAGGGTGACCAGGGGAATTAAAGTGTCAGCATTGCTAAGAATATCGAACTTATGCCCGGCAAATCTGCAGCGTATGGTATTGCCTGTCTCTCCAACGTAGTGTTTATGGCATACTTTGCAATGTAACAGGTAAATTAAGTTGTGAGAAGTGCAGGTCAGGTTCTGGTTAATCTTGAAAGTAAAGGAGGAAGTACTACTGGAAATGCAGCTAGCAGGCTTAAGAAAATGGCAAACGCGGATTGATGTCATGAGGAGGGGTTTATATGAACTTGAAGTTTACATCAAATCCATACAAAACGACATCCTCTCCATCACTAAAAATATTACAAAACCTCTTCCTAACCTCACCAATAACGAATTCCTTTGTATCAAACGCCTTAGCAATAACCCTGATATAACAATTAAACCAGCAGATAAAGGGGGCGCTATTGTTGTCATGAACACCTCTGACTGCATTAACGAAGCTAACAGACAACTCTCTGATATTACGTTCTACAAGAAACTAACCTCCGATCCTGCTGACACGTTCAAAACCACACTTCAAAATACCTTCTCTCAGCTTGAATCCTCTTCTGAAATCGAAAACAAAACCCGCCTCTTCCTCCTTCCTAAATTCAGTTCTTCTGGTCGTTTCTACCTTCTTCCCAAGATTCATAAACCTGGCAATCCCGGCTGTCCGATCATCTCTTGTAACAATACACTCTGTAAGCCACTATCTGCTTATGTCGACCACCACATACGCCACATCCCACCCAATCTTCCTTCCTATATCAAAGATAATAACGATTTTCTCTCCCATATCCAGCGTCTTAACGACTCTAACTTCGATTTCAAGAACGTCTTCCTCTGCACGCTTGATGTCTCTTCCCTCTACACTAACATTCCTCATGATGATGGGGTTAAAGCTGTGAGCAACATTCTCAAGGCTAACAAACCTTTCCAAGTTCCTTCTACTGACACTATCTGCCTTCTTCTTCGGACCATCCTCACATGCAATTTCTTCACTTTTAACAATGAGTATTACATCCAGACCAGCGGCACAACTATGCTAACATTTCTATGGGGGAGGTGGAAACTAAACTACTTTCCACATCTACCTTGAAGCCGTTGGTCTGGCTGCGATATATTAATGATATTTTCCTGATCTGGCCACACAACGAAGACTCATTCTTATCTTTTATCACCCATTCCAACTCCATCCACCCCTCCATCAAGTTTTCTCACAATTACTCTATCAGGATAGTTTCTTTTTTGGATGTCTCTATCGCTGACAATAAATTGTCTACTAATCTCTATAAAAAGGCCCACTGACCAACACCAATACTTACAATATGACAGCTGCCATCCGCGCCATTGCAAGGATAACATCCCATTAGGTCAGTTAACTCGCATCCATAGAATGTGCACTAATCAGTCTGACAAGGACTTCCATGCTAATGCCCTTACCCACTCCCTAAAAGCAAGAGGCTACCCCAAATCTGTCATACTCGCCTCTATCTATAAACATCGCAATTCTCGTTCTAACAACAACCCCAAACTTTCTCCAGCCATGACAACACCTACATTAGTTCTTCCTTATCATCCAGCCCTCTATAGTATTAAAATGTCCTAAGGAAACATCAACATATTATTGACAACGCTCCTCTTCTCCACTCCATTCTACCAGAACCACCAAAAGTTTCTTTTAAACGGACATTTAATTTTAAAGATATTCTGGTTCATGCTGCTGTTACCAAACCACGCACTTCCACTAAGGGATGTTCTCCTTGCAATGCAAAGCGTTTGCCATTTTCTTAACCCTGCTACCTCCATTTCCAGCAGTGCTTCCTCCTTTACTTTCAAGATTAACCAGAACCTGACCTGCACTTCTCACAACTTAATTTATCTGTTACATTGCAAAGTATGCCAGAAACTACGTTGGAGAGACAGGCAATACCATACGCTCCAGATTTGCCGGGCATAAGTTCGATATTCTTAGCAATGCTGACACTTTAATTCCCCTGGTAACTTTTTACAGGCCATCAGCTTTTATATTCTTCATAGTAACTTCCATAACAAAAAAGAAAGAAAGCAATTCGAGTCTTTTCTTATTTGGAAATTTAATTCCCTCACCCCTAATGGCATTAACCTTAGCAAAGGCACCATTCCCTCATTACCTTTCCCATATTTCTCTTCAACTTCAGCTATTCCCTAATTTGTCGAAGGCTCTCTGGGCCTTTTTTCTTCTTTCTTTTCTTTTCTTTTTTTTTTTTTCTTTATCTTGTCTCACTTTTAATGTTCTGTCATATCTTTCTACTTCTATGTTTATTTTGTGTCCGTCCCTGTACTTTTTTTCATGGGCTCTCTGTACTCTTTTTATTATGCGATACTATTTTACAGGGTGACTAGCGACCGGGCTTTGTCAAAAAATTTGTGTAACCGGGAACGGTCAGGGATTTTTTCAGGGATATTTTTTTTTCTCCCAGGGAATTTTACGAAACCGTTTTGCTAGACACCCTATCATTCCTAAACTTTTTTACAATTTTAATTTTGTATGTGTTATCCTATTGCATTATTTTTCGTCGCCCTCTTATTACCTCCTATTTGTCCTCCTTCCTGGCCTATTCCAACACGTCTTCAAATTCCTCTTCTACTTTTTTAGCTAATACCGTCTTACTGTTCTCTCTGCCAGCTATATATAAAGGCGTCCTTTAGTACTTTTTTCATTTCTAATCTAGGCAAAAGTTACCCACAGTTGAGTGGGCTCCTTACGACCAACTAATTTTAGTATGGCTTCACAACGTTAATCAACAAAGGTGAACTTCGGTGCGTGATATGGAACGCTACGGGCATTCCCCGAAAGCGTATCGAGTTTCATAATTTTCTGTTAAAGCAAGACATCGACGTTGCTTTCCTTTGTGAAACTCATCTCAAACCAAGCCAAGACCTCAAGCTACCTGGCTATTGTGTGTACCGTAAGGATCGAATGGCTTCAAATGCTGCAAGATGTGCTTCTGGGGGCGCTGCGATCATCATTAAGAAGGGAATTCAACACCAAGAATTAGTCTCCAAGTCTTATGCAGGTATGGAATCGTCCTCCATCATTATCAATGACGTCTCCTGTGGTGAAGTGAAGTTCGTGGTGGTCTACAATTCACCTAAACATTATCTTGACATTAGTGAGCTTGATGAACTCTTCAGTGGTGACGCTCCAGTCGTCCTAGCTGGTGACCTAAATGCCAAACACCTAAGCTGGAACTCCAGAACGCAGAATTACAACGGCATGATTCTCTATAGGCACTTACAAGATAGAGATGATATCATCGCTGCTGGACCTATGGAGGACACCTACTACTGCGACCACTCCCCTAGTAGTGACGTTTTGGACATCTCGCTCCTGAAGGGTTTCTTCAAACTGTACAATATCTTCACGATTGATGACCTTTCTTCTGACCACAAGCCTGTGGCGTTGAACTTTGACAATGTCGACATAAATTTCCGAGAGGAACTGATACATCATCAAGACTGGAATCTCTACAAAGATATTCTTAAGGAATATGGCTGCCATCCCGACGTTGCTTACTGTACAGAGGACATCAATCAACGTATTGAAGACATCACTAGATGTATTAACATTGCCATAGAAGCTAATAATTATCCATCAGAGAATAAACCTCCTCATCGAATCCAACTCACTCCTGGGATCGAACGCCTAATTTCTGAAACCTGGCAACGCTATCGTGAACCTGGGCTCAAAACCAAGTATAACAGGCTAGTGCGAAGAGTCGAAGAGGATATAAAAGAGCTTCGCGACAATTCCATTTGGAGTATGGTCAGAGCTTTACAGAAGAGGAAGAATGATACGCTTCCTCCACTACGTATTCCACAAGGTGACTATGTCCAAACTGATCAGGACAAGGCCCAAATCATTGCAGATTCATTGGAAATGCAGTTTGTTACTCCCACCAACGATAAGCCCGAGAGCCAAATCATGTCTCAGCGTGTGGAAGAAGGTTTTGTCAACTTTGATGAAGTCCCGCAGCATTTAACGAAGTACAACATCGAGGCTGGAGAGTTCGCCAACATCATAAGTAAAGTGAAAAAGAAGAAGGCTCCAGGAAAAGACAAGGTGAGTAATATCGCCCTTATGAATCTCCCAAAGAACTTTATTGACTTTCTCACCAATATCATTAGCGACTGCCGGAAATTTTCTTATTTCCCTGTGGCTTGGAAGAAAACTATTGTGTTGAGTATCCCCAAGTAGGGGTAAAATCCTGCAATTCTGGCGAGTTACCGACCTATTAGCCTGCTACCCACGATGTCCAAGGTGTTGGAGAGAACGATCCTCGTCAGATTCCAAGATCACTGTCTAGCAAATGACCTTTTCTGGGAAGAGCAGTTTGGCGTTCGTGCTGTCCACTCTTGTCCGATACAGAAATGGAGGCTCGTTGAAGACCTGAGCACCCCCCTGAACCTATCAAGGTACTGTGGGGTGGTATTTCGCGATGTCAGTAAAGCTTTTGACCAAGTGTGGCCTTGTCTACAAAATGATCAGAGACGGGTTCCCTGCCGATTTGATTTTGATGGTGAAATCCTTAGTTGACGGCAGATCCTATCAAGCCAAAGTTGGAGAAGATCTTTCCACACCCTGTGTTGTAAAGGCCGGTGTCCCTCAGGGTTCTGTCCTCGGGCCTGTTCTATTTAATTACTTTGTACATGATTTCCCGAAACCCGATAATTGTAATCTGTATTTTTATGCGGATGACACTGCCATTATGACATGGGCACACCAGCCGGCTCACGTTATCACTCGGCTGCAGAGCGCCTTGAAGCAGTTCGAAGACTGGTTTAACTGCTGGAAGTTGAACGTTAACGTCGGAAAGTGCAAGGCTTTGTACCTCAGTAGGAAGCTCAAGCATTCCCTAGATTCTCTTGTTCTCTTCAATAAGAAACTAGACTGGGTGGACAACTACAAGTATCTGGGAGTTATCATTGACTCAAGACTCTCATGGAATCAGCATATGTCCTATGCTCTGAACAAAGTGAAGAGGGCTAAGTATAGTATCATAGCTCTCATGGGTCGCAACAGCGCCCTCAGCATTGACAACAAGGTACTTCTGTACAAATCGATTATCCGGACCATACTCCTCTATGGCATGCCTGCGTGGGCGACTATCTGTAAAACCACATGGAGTGAACTACAGAATGCCAGAATGTTACCCTGCCAGAATGTTACCCTGAGGACCTTTGCCCAGCTGGACAGAAGGACGGTGAAAAACCAATCCATCCACTTGGATTTAAACATGGCCCATATCGGAAAGTTTATACAGGATCTCCTTTTGATTATGATACAGAAGATGAAGACTCACGACAATAAACTTGTGAAAGGGATACTGAAGAGCTCAATGAATATGAACTGGCATACGAAGTATCGTAAACCGAGGCACGTTCTTGACATCAATTTTGAAGATATTAGCAACGTCTCTTTCCCAGACTACTGGAAGATGTGATAATCTTATTTCTCCTTGTATTTTTTTTATTTCGTTTGTTTTTTGTTTCTGACAATCGTCAATTTTATTTTCTTTTTTGTATAGTATGGAAGACCGCTTGGGTTGGGTAGGCTTCTTGACTACCTCAGTGTATTTCATTTGGAGTTTATTCTGGTTGGATGAGCTTTGTGAAGCGCTGCTTTCGTCCCATCCTAACAAATGTACACTTCACTGTTCGATTGTCGATTGTCTATTTTTTCATTTCACCCTGCCAGGTTATTATATATACAGAAAAGATAGGACCCCTAAAAAAGCTACTGATCCAGGCTCTGGAGGGAAGCTATTGCTATCAGAAAAGGTATTGATCATACTAAGATCGTCACTCCAGATTTAGTGAAAATGGAAGCAGTATCCATTATCCTTAAAGATGTTGATGTTGGTGAGGTCAATTTTACTTCCGTAAATAACCCTCCAGGGCACAAACTCGAGCCTCGCGACCTCGATGAGCTTTTGTCCGGACCCATTCCAGTTGTTATGGTAGGTGATTTAAATGCGAAGCACCCTCACAGGAATTCTAGATGCACAAATCAGAGTGGCTCTGTACTCTATAGATACATGTTAGACCAGATTGACATATCCATCGTCGGTCCCCTTGAAGATACATACTACTGTGATCACTCACCTGTCAGTGATGTGCTTGACATAGCTGTCCTCAAGGGGTTTTTCAAACCATACAACATATTCACAGTGAATGCCTTATCATCTGACCACCTCCCTGTTGCTTTAAATTTCGAGGATATAAATATCGATCTGAGGGTAAATCTTCGTTACAAGCAGGACTGGAAATTGTTTAGGGAGCTTCTAAAAGATAGTAGCATTCCATATCAGGATCCAGACAGCAGCAATGACATCGACGAAAATGTCAAAAATGTCACTCGCACCATTCTCATTGCTTCCGATGCTAGTGCTTCTCCAGTTGATTATAAGCGGCCAGACCATCTTGAGCTTCCTCCCCGCATCAGGCAGACTACTCAGGAAAAAAATACTTACAGAAGACTATGGCAACGTACCAGGCTCCCGCATTTCAAGACGAAATACAACAGTCTATCGCGGAAGGTCAGCGAGTAGATCCAGGACTTACGGAATCAAAGGTGGAATGACAAGATCAAGAGTCTGTTCGTCCAAGATAATTCTCTTTGGAATACTGTCAGGACCCTTAAAAGCAACAGGGCCATTGAACTACCTCTTCTGCTTACAGAAAGCGGCGATTTTGTTAGCAGTGACCAGGACAAGGCTCAACTCATCGCTGACTCATTGAAAAGTCAATTCAATACGCCCAAGGAGGATTGTCTGGTTAATATTACTGGTGAAGTCAAAGAAGTATGTGACAAGTTTGGATTCTCTCAACGCGCTCTTACTCATCCTAATATCAATACAGGGGCCAATACCTCTGAGATTTTGAACACCATTAAGCACCTAAAAAACAAAAAAGCAGCCGGCATCGACACCATCACCAACAGTGCTCTGAAGAATTTGCCTCTTAATGTTGTTTGCATTATCACCAGGATCATGAATGACTGCTGGATAAACGGTCACTTCCCTAGCGCTTGGAAGGACTCAATCATCCTCACTATTCCCAAGCCGGGACTTGATCCTGCTCTTCCCATTAGCTACAGGCCCATTAGCTTACTGCCAGTGCTCTCCAAGGTCTTTGAGCGAACTATTCTCAAGAGGTTCAACGACTTCTGCGAAGCAAACAACCTTATTCGTGAAGAGCAATTCGGCTTCCGCACAGTTCACTCATATCAGCTTCAGGTATGGAGGCTTGTTGCTGATTTGAACGGTCCTCTCAATCTTTCTATGTTTGGTGGTATCATCTTTCTTGATGTTCAAAAGGCCTTTGATCAAGTCTGGCATGATGGACTCATTTATAAAATGATTACTTGTGGCTTCCCTAATGAACTGATTGTCTTAGTTCGCTCCTTTCTGAGAAACAGAACCTTCCGTGTTAAGGTTGGTGACTCCTTGTCTGACCCTTCTGATGTTAATGCTAATGTTCCCCAAGGCTCTGTCTTGGGGCCTGCCTTCTTCAATTTCTTTATCCACGACTTTCCTAAGTTTACAAAGTGCAATCTTTACTTGTTTGCTGACGACGGGTCCATCGCGACCTGGGCACGTAATCCAGTCCACGTCATCAGCCGTCTGCAAAAAGCTTTACACCAGTGTGAGAGCTGGTTCTCTAAGTGGCGCTTACAGCTAAATTTTAACAAGTGTAAAGCCATGTTCATCACACGCAAACGCAAAAACCCTCCAAGGCCCCTCATCCTACATGGTAGGAAGCTTGAGTGGGTTAAAAATTATAAGTACCTGGGAGTTGTGATTGATTCCAAGCTCAAATGGAACGACCATGTCCAATATTCGCTTAACAAGGCTAAGAAAGCGAAGTTTAGTCTCATCGCGCTACTGGGGCGAAACAGCGCTCTCAGAGTGGACAACAAACTCTTGTTATACAAGGTAGTGATTCGTGCCATTTTACTTCACGGTATGCCTGCTTGGGCTTCCATTTGCAAATCGAGATGGAAAAATCTTCACACCTTCCAAAATGTTACCCTCTGGTCCATTGCTCAACTAGACAGAAGAGTTGCCAACAATCTTTCTATATATGAAGATCTGGGGATGACCTACATTGGTTCCTATGTTCAAACACTTCTCAGGAACATGCTGCCCAAGATGGAACATCATGAATATACCCTGGTTGCTGGTATCCCGGACCACTCACTCACTATCAGGGGTTCCCTCAGGTTTCGAAGACCCCGTCATATCTTGGATGTCAATTTCGAGAACATTAACAAGGCCGAGTTCCCCAACTACTGGATCTGATAGATCCTAGTTCTTCGGACTCGGTGTTCGTCAATCCACAATCCGATTCTCGTCCCTACCATGAAGGGACTCTTTTCTGGATGACTTAAAGAGGTTCATCAGGCTTCTTTCCTACTTCAGTGTACCTCATTTGGTTTACTTTTTGAGCGAGCGTGTAAAGTGAGTTAAAGGCTACTGGACCACTCGTACTACTTTTTCACTCTACTGATCGAATGTCGATACTTTTTTTATAACTTCAGGATAATTCTCTAATATTCTAATTGCCTTTAGAGAATTATCCTTTTTGCTTTGATAAAGGATAGTCTCTATCCGAAATGTCAGCTTTTTATTTGATTTTATAGTTTTATTTTGATTTTACTTATTATTTATTAATTATTTTGTTAATTGTTCATTAATATTTTATTTTTCATTTTTATTTAATAACTATTATTTATTGTATTCCAGGGTTTTTGTGTCACGTCCTTTTCTCTTATAAATATTCGTTCATGGCTGAATAAAGGGGAAACACCAAAACAGTACCCAAAACTCAAGTTGCATCAAAACAAATTTCTCATCTCCGTGTGGTAAACCTCCAGGGGTGTGGTGCATTTTGAATTTCTGCCATGGCGACAAACGATCAAGAGCGATGTGTACTGCCATCAGAAATTGCCAACAAAACAACCGTCACCAGAACTGTGAATCATGAAGAAACAATACTCCTCCAAAATGATGCTTGTCCACATTTGTCTATTTCAACCCTGCAAAAAAATTAATGCTTTGGTGTATGAGACTCTCCCTCATCCTGCGTATGAACCAGAATTGGCCACTACCGATTTCCACCGATTTTTTTTCATACGGTGAAGTGAAGTTCGTGGCGCTCTACAATTCACCTAAACATTATCTTGACATTTGCGAGCTTGATGAACTCTTCAGGGATGACACTCCAGTCGTCCTGGCTAGTGACCTAAATGCCAAACACCCAAGCTGGAACTCCAGAACGCAGAATTACAACGGCATGATTCTCTATACTGTAGGTACATACAAGGTAGAGATGATATCATCGCTGCTGGACCTGTGGAGGACAACTACTACTGCGACCACTCCCCTAGTAGTGACGTTTTGGACATCTCGCTCTTGAAGGGTTTCTTCAAACCGTACAATATCTTCACGATTGATGACCTTTCTTCTGGCCACAAGCCTGTGGCGTTAAACTTTGACAATGTTGACATAAATTTCCGAGAGGAACTCGTACATCATCAAGACTGGAAGCTCTACAAAGATATTCTTAAGGACTATGGCTACCATCCCGAGGTTGCTTACTGTACAGAGGACATCGATCAACTTGTTGATGACATCACCAGATGTGTTAACAGTGCCATAGAAGCTAGTAAGTATCCATCAGAGAATAAACCTTCTCATCGAATCGAACTCACTCCTGGAATCCAAAGCCTATTTGCTGAAAGAAACAGGACCCGTAAACTATGGCAACGCTTTCGTGAACCTTGGCTCAAAACGAAGAACAACAGGTTAGTGCGAAGAGGTCAAGAGGAGATAAAAGAGCTTCGCGACGCTAGATGGAATGTAAAACTCAAAAGCTTGTCGGCTCGCGATAATTCCATTTGAAGTATGGTCAGAGCTTTACAGAAGAAGAATGTTACGCTTCCTCCACTCCGTACACAACAAGGTGACTATGTGCAAACTGATCAGGATAAGGCCCAAGTCATTGCAGAT